>DWNE01004435.1:0-15185 GCA_018249875.1 Cecropterus toxeus
ATTTAGATAAAAAATGAGCTGAATTGGTTCAGACAGTATTAATTTAATTTTTTTGATAGGCGACGGTGACTCTTTCCAGGTAGCCCGTCTGCCTCATCGATAGGAAAATATAAAAAGGAGAACCTAATGAATCAAAATTTTCCAGGTGGTAGAATGTAGTTCGATTGGGAAAGTACCACCGCCACACCTATTTCTAGCGTGAAGCAGTTCGTGCTTTTCGGTGGAAGGGGGCGGTTACCGGTTCACTTATATATGAGGTGACCATGTTAATCTTCGGAAGTGACAACGCAACTGTGATCGACTTCAGATAGAACCCCTGTTCTATATGAAGTTGTTCACAGGGTGGCAGTAACCGCTAACCATCATATGGGCTGCATGCTCGTGTGTTACTTCATTCTTATAAAAAAATCTAAATGTTTACTTCTAATCAATACTTAAGCATGTCTCCTTTACATTAGATCATAGTTAGCAGTGTTTAACGCTGCTGTAATTAAGCATAACTAGGTGGCGTTGGTGCATTTCGAGTTGAATCAAAAAAGGTTCAACCTTCATAACTTCTACCTTATATAGGTTCTACCTCCACTGATATAAATGTTTATATTACAAAGTTTACGACTTTTACAAAGTTTTTTACTAACTGAAGTAACTATCATTTGAAGTAATTATCAATTCATACATAAATTACAAGGTAGTCTGTGATCGGTAGTAACGCGGTCATAGTGTCATATTATCTACAAATAGATACATGAAGCGAGAACTTTTGATACCTTTTTACAGATAGGTACTGCACGCAGGGAGGCGTGTGAGGGTTCACATGGTTGAAGTTAATGCAGAGTGCCGAAAGACATGTAACATTTATTTGTAATAGCTGGTACAAGTACTTTACTGGTAAAATAAAATATATAATATCAACAGTGTCAGATATCTATTACAAAAAGGCAAGAATGTTAGTCAAATAAACGACATCTTCCTTAGAATGTTTTAAAGATGACTCAAAAATTAATGCACAGATACAAATACATGTAAAAGCTTTGAAATAGATATAAAAATATGTATGTTATAAAAATAGTTGATTCATATTAAAAACCGTTCATGTTATACTTTGCTGAATATTAAGTTTAATTTATATTTTGGTTATTTTCATAAAATTTCGTCCACTATGACAGGGACCTAGTAACGTCCAATATATACATGTCGTCCCTCTAAGCAGCTATCAAGAATTAGTCCCTATCGTATGGGTAACGTAAGTGCGTGCATTATTTATGAGCTGTCTACAATAGGTCCTTGAGTACCATAATACGAAACCCCTATTATACCACAATACTAACTACGCGTACAAGACATGCTTGTGGTTAGTCGCTCACTAGGGGATTCAGTTGTAGTAAATTATGGCTTATATACGCTCACACAGCTGCCGTCTGTGTAGAGACACGTCTATGTATGGAGGCAATAATTTCTAAACTATATGCTATTTATATTAATCATTATTAATTGTAATGTCATAAAGCTGCTGACTTTTTTATGATAGATATAAACATAAAACGCTTTCTACACTAATAGCTCCACAGTAGGATTTTCTCCTGTGTCGAGGGTGCCATGGACATACAAAGACGAATACACAAACACCCAGACCCAGAACAGAACCCTAAACTCATCATTCACATTTTATGTCTGGCCGTGGATCGAACCCGGGACCCATTACGTGTCAGACCGGTATGGTGAGCGCTCCGCCATGCGGGTCGTCAATATGTTTGTGTTGAATAGTCCATTTATTGAGGAAGGCTATTAATAGGCTATATAACATCATGCTATGTTTGATTGTTTTTTCTTATGTAGTAGCGGGCAAAACCTTGGGGCACACAACTAGTATTAAAATACATTTGGACAGAAATTAATTAATCAACGCTTTAAATATCGTATGATATAAGGTATCATAATGATTTCTACACTCAAAGACCAACACTAAGATTTTCTCCTGTATCGTAGGTGCCATGGACACACAAAAAGATGAACACACAAACACCCAGACCCAGAACAGTAGTCTAAATTCAGATGTCTATCAAGCAGTGGATCGAACCCGGAACCCACTGCGTGTCAGGCCGGTAATAGTTCGGACGAATGGACTTATTCGCCATGCGGGTCGTCAAAGGAATAATATGAAATATAAAGAATACCACTACAATATTATCATTCCTTTATTTTTCCACTCTTGGTCACGGGATTATTTCAAGATGAGCTGGTCTAGGATAATAATCCAATACAAAAAAAAAAAAACACTGCTACAAACTTCACACACTTTTGAGATTTCTATAATTCTACGGACAACTGGTTTTCTCATAAAGTTTTTCTTCGCCTTTTAAGAACGTGATAATTAAATCTTAATGCGCACATAAATTCCAATAGAGGTGCATGCCTGGGGTTTGAATTGCGGATCCCTTAAGAAGACCTGAATTACCGAATACCATACAATTATTCTTTCATTGCGTTACACCCTTATGGCTGTATACAGTTACACTAATTATATATATGGCGATTTATATATTATATACCTTGCAGAAGGTAGTAATTAATGTTGTAGTCTCTGCTAAACTTTTTAATGATACTCATGCTTAGGAAGGTAGCTAAACCGATAGGGTTCGAACGAGAAGACCTATTTCTATCGTAAATCTTCCCTTTCGATTAAAGGGTTTGTATGCTGGCTGATACATAATATATGATGCGACCATCTTACTCCCAGGACTAGTAACTTGCCGATATGATGTTGGTTACGATATTCTAAGGGTTTAATTTACCTCTTAACGACTGGAACCATTGTGGCCACTAAAGAACTGTGGTATAAATCTATACTAATATTATAAAGCAGTAGTTTGTTTTTTTGAACGCGCTAATATCAGGAACTACTAGTTCGAATTAAAAAAACATGTATTACTGTTGAATAGTACATTTATCGTGGATGGCTTTAGGCTATATAATATCACGCTATGTTTGTTTGTTTTTAAAGTTTGTTCTCTAATAAACGCAGGTGAAACAGCGTGGCACAGCTAGTAAAATATATATCAAAATACCTACTTTTGACTTACGCGAGAGCAATATATTTCACGGCTTTACCTATTGAATACTATTACATTTTGCGAAGAATCGATTAAGCCGGTAAATCAGCCCGTCGGCTCCCATACAAAAAGCAGATTAAATTCTGATTTCACGTGTCCCTGATTCTTACGTCGCCTGAAATTGCCAAGTAAAGATGTCGGGTACCCGAGGCCTGTCCCGGACTTATTTATTTTTATTGTCCCGGCCGCCATGTTGCCCGGGCGATGTTTAAATAGAAAAGATGGTCTCTTGCTTGAAGTTTCATTAAGACTTTTTGCTTATTACTTCGATATAAATTTATGGTTAGCTGAATAAAATACTTACAATAACCTAATTATGCACATACAAATTATGTATATTATAATATCAAACTTTTCCAAATCAAAATAATATTAATAATAAAGTCAGAATAAAAAATATGCCAAAAACAAAAGAAAAAATTAAGTTAAGAAAATAACAAAGCTATCAAATTTATGGTTCAAAGTGGCGACGAGTCCGAAAATATTTATATTCAATATTCTTGTTGAACTTCAATAGATATATGAACGTTTCTACCATAAATGGCCTGGAGAATGTTCCACCATACTTGAAGTGAATTAAGTTGGAGCAATTACCGTATTGACTTGAAAGGTCCCGGGTTCGATCCCCGGCCAGACAAAAATGTGAATGATGAGTTTAGATTTCTGTTCCGGGTCTGGGTGTTTGTGTATCCATGACTCCCACGACACAGGAGAAATTCCTATTGTGGGGCTATGAGTGTAGAAAGCGTTTATGTTTATGTTTTAAAGGTAACTTGGTTCATCCTGGTTAGGTATGACTAGGTATAGATTTAAATGAAGAATTCCTGTTAGAATATTATTTTTGTTTTATATAAAAATGAAGTAGCAAACGAGCGTGCAATCCACCTAAGTCACCTATGGACTGTAACTTAATATAGAACAGGGGTTTTATCGGCAATCGATCACAGGTGCATTGCTACTTCCGAAGACTGAGATGGTCAATTCATATATAATTTAGCTGCCAACCACATCCTTTTACTGAAACGCAAGAACTGCTTTACGCTAGAAATTGGTGAGGCGGTAGTACCTTCCCGGTCAAACTACATTGGTTCTACCACCTGGTCTGAGGGTTATGTATGTACATATTAAGAGGTTGGGTAGTTCGAACGTCCCCGAAGGTGAAAAGAAAAAAATAACGGGTGGACGTTTTTTATTTTTCACAACAAATTTCGGATTTATTTCTGGCGTAGGGTGAAAAAAAGTTTGGAAAATATCCGACCTTTTTTTTCAGGCCGCCGCGGTTGTTCCCTTTTAACAAAACTATACCCATATTTGTCGAGTGTAGTACTACTGTGTTGCTAAGAGTGTAAAATACTAAAAAACATTAATAGTTAATTCATAAGGGTTCATTTTGAATTTTTGGTAAACTGTGTCAAAGTTGTTTAACACAGCTGTGTTTGCAATGAAATTTATATGATAAGAAAAATATTTCTTGGAATTTATGGAGACTTTTTTGCGCGGTTAAAAAGTCTAAATATATAATAAACGTTAAAAAAAGACGTGAGAATGGAATCGATAACCGTCTTCTTTTAATATGTTTCAGTAAAATGGAATTGCTTTCACAATTTACGACAAGCAAAATAAATTCTGCAAAAAAAGCGTGCAGAAAATAACAAAAAATGGGATTGGTTTCGCGATATCACTGGACCTTTACATCCGAACCAAAAATATTGTAACGAGGTTTTTGACTATTATGTTTGCGACTGCAACGCACAGATTTCAGTAATAAATGGAATTTACGGAGTCAAATTCGTGCCATTTTATGTACAGACTGTATTTAAATGTTTACATTGGAGGTTGAAGCCAAAAAAATATGTATAAAGCCTTTCGAACAAATATTTAATACATTAAATTTTACAGTTTTCCGTAATTTTTTTATCTATCTATGGTTTTCGTAAAATATTTAATACATAAAATTCTTCACTTGGCGTTGTATAGACAAACTACCACTCACATATGTATACAAATAGAGGTACAAGTGAAACTCGTACAAAGTAAACTCGTAAAAAGTATAAGTAAAAAGATCTATGTTATCTGAAAATAAATAATAATAATAATGAAAAACTGGCAACGTTAAAAAACCAACAAGTAACCGTTACATCATACGACATCAAAAACAAAAAAATGAGCGTTAATGAAATCAAAATACCCAAATTAATAAGTTCTAGGGCAATATTACATAACTCTTTCATAAATTAATTGGGTGAAATTAGAAACAACGAGTATTTCATGTTTTCTTCAATTATTTTTAAGGTAGTCACGGAAAACAACGAGGCCTAATTCAAGCCAATAATTTTTGCGTTCTAACATTAATGTTTATACATAGTTACAAAATGCCTTATGAGCTAGTTAAACTTACATACTACATTGTTTATACTACGTAAAATACATTGTTTAAATATGCATTAACATATAGCTGGCAAGGAACCGGATTCGGCCAAAAATTCGTAAAAAGAATGTAAATTACTAAACGATCAATTTTTTTCTACTATACTTCACACAATTTATTAATTGTTTACGCTTAAAAGCACGATGCTGAAAAGGACCTAAAATCTTTCATTTGATGTATAAATTGTTCGATACGATAAATTCTTATTCTCACACCAGTTTCAAAATTATACAGCCCATTTTCCTGTCACAATTAAGACGTATTCAACAACACTGAATATATTCAAAAAAATACATCAAACCATTGCAAAAATGGACATATACTCGTACATACATTCATACGTACAAATGTTTAAAAACATAACCCTCCTTCTAACGCATTCGTGTAAAAATGAATATTATGTGATTTTTATGTAACCTTTCACTGAGTTGTTGGAACAAAAACGAATACGAGTGTGTTTGACGTGTTCTTTAATCAAAATTTCCCCAGAGAATAAAAATTCTTATTTCCAATTTAAAAATATACCATTGCAGCTCCTTCGCATAAAATAATGAAACTGAAAATAAAGGTATGAGATTTGAAAGAATGTGGATGGAAATATGAAACTGCATTTCAAATTCAATTCTAGAAGCAACGTTCTGCTGTCTGCTTCGAATGGATTCGGTTGAGACACTTGACCTTTAGCTTGTTGAAATATTCTTGTATTGTTAGATATTGTTTTAAGTATACAATAAAATTGCATTGTTTTGTGAAACTTTCTAAAATAGAATTCTGTTCTAACAATTCAATTTGAGTAATTTCGGACTACATCAAAATAATATACAATTTTTATTCGAACGCTGATCACATTTGGACAAAAAGGAGGTTTTTGATTGATTTGTACAAGACACGCGTGGTTAAAAATGCATGCTTAAATGGTGAAAAAAAAGCGTTAATTAATATCGGGTGAGAAGCATTCGAGTTATTCAAGATTAAAAGAAACCATGCTTTCTTTTTCAGAGAATGAGACCCCCCCTTAATCATACTATGCTGTTTGAACATTACAATAGATTAAGACACCGTAAAGAAATGAGTGAATGTACAAAGATACATAAAGCTGAATATAAGACCTGCATCTTTTTTAAAATCGGGAAAAATTTCGCATAAATAAACTCCTTCTTCGTGAGGAAAAACCTTACCATGAACTATTGGATAAAGAATTAATAATGATGGCAATTACTCGTAAGTCTTTATTGCACATATAATATTTCAATGTAGGTACTTGTAGATAGAACTACGAAAATAGAGAGCTTACTAAAAACTTCAAACCTATCAGGCTAACCGCGGTGTTGGAGCTGCGGTAAAATTTTTAACTAGTTTCAGTTCTTAGCAATTTACAAACTAGTTTTAGCTGTCTTGCCGTAACAGTGTATTAATAGTTAAGAAATTTTCACGTAGATCGCATAGCGAAGTTTCTTTTTGAGTACCTTTTGTCGTGAAATGGGATTCAGGAGTTTGGGAAAGTGGAGTGTACATTAGCGCAGGAATATTAAATGGCAGGTATTAGTTCTTAAGGAAGTGTAGAGTGATCTTATAGGATACAATGTGTTAGGTTTAACACAGTTTTTTGTTCGATATTAGGACATGGGCCATAAGTTTTCTATAGACCATCTTTGAAATAAGATTGATCGTAATGTTAACTTAATTACTCTTAGTAAGTTTGAGTATAAAATTCAACAAAAATAATCATTTAACTAGCGAGTACTTAACAAATCACACGAAATAAGAAGAGTACCTCGTCCAGTGTTCGAAGTTCAACATATTAATATGCCGTGGTCGCCGGGAGGCTATGCGGCTCGCCGGGTCGCCAGGCAGTACGTTTTTTAGTATTCTCTAAACGTGTCGCAATAATACCTATATTGCTGTTTTTGTATTACAATCCAAATTTGTAATATGAATATTTTATCGCGATACATCCAGTGGAAAAGACGTTGCAGGTTAGAGTGTGGCGGTGATTATCAAAAATATTCTTTAGTATTTTATCTTATTCTATATATCGTTATAAATGATTCTTACATTCATACACTTCCTTGTATGACGATAAAGTACACATAAGCATGATAGAATACAAAAACAATAAGAAAAATATCCCGATATTAATTGATCATTTAATACTAATTATGTGCTTCAACATCCATCTATTGCACCACGTAATTACAATTATTTAAATCATGTCAATGACAAGTATCCGTAGAATAATAATAATATAGAAAAGTATTCCAGTTTCATTACAATATTCCAACTTTATAGTTTGTGTACGAAACTAAAGCTTGTTGAAATGCGCTTTGTGGCCCCTTACCGTGAAACTCGACGTAGAGATCGTATTACAATGCCTTGAAATAAATCCATTAAAGTAATGATGCCGCGTTGCTGTATAGGGTTAAGCTATGTTCATTAAGTTTTATAACAATCTAGTTATAAGTACAGAGAGCTTATTTATTAAAATAATTTGGTTTACATGTTTTAAAGGTGGTAGAACTCTTTTTGTTCACTATCAATAATATCAGTGTTATGAATTGTCATGTTCTGGTCTGAAGGGTAAGGGCAATATACTTATCTGAGGCGTTCCAAATTAGTCCTCAGCGGTAGCAACGCATCTGTAGTTAACCTTACATAATCAGTATGGAATGAAGTACCCTGGAGGAGTTTGCTCCAATACCCTCTCCCCCATAGAGAAAAATCCAACAGTAGGAAATATAAAAGATGCAATCTAGTCATCCTTATACATACATAGGTAGAATTTCCGACAACATTAACCTATACAATATCGATCTAGGTAGTCCAGTAATGAAGCTGTGTAGAAATCCTTTCTCCGGTCTGTTCTTACAATGCAGACGGTTTTGATTCGACAAATGTTGTAGACGTGCTTGTATTTTTATTCTACGACCAAAATGTGGGGAACAATGGCCTGCTTCCCGTTTATAAATCTTTAGTCACATTAATTACTTAGCAGCTGAAAAATGTTTTAAGAACCATACATTTTAATGTATACGAGGACGAATTACTGATAATCTACGAAAATCTTTTACAAAAAGAAGACTCACTTCAACATTGTAAGGACCCCTTAAGCTTTAACATTGTAAGCTTCTGATAAATTTAGCATCTCATCTTACAAAGTAACTTTCTCACTAAATCGAATATTGATTTCAAATAAGTAGGTAATAAAATCGTATGTAAAGAGGACGGAAATTTAAATGACTTGCTCGACTCCCTAGTCTCTCTCTCTCTCTCCTACTTTAATGTCTTATGATGATTTATTGATGTAAATCGCACGAGAAAATCCACACATACAATAAACATGCAACGCTTTTCTGTACATCGCTGCACATCATCTGTAAAAAAAATGAGAATTAAGAATTAGTAGTAATGCAAATTTCTATATTTTTTACGACTTTTGTCTGTTTGTCTCTGTTCGAAATTACATAAAAAAAATTACAGAATATAAATTTTAAAAATTAAGTGCGTATCTTATCATTACATGAGACTTATGATTAGTGTATTAATTTAACTCTATTTTAATGTCGAGAGGTCCAGTAAGCCTGTTTTTAGTTATTAATATGATTTTAAAGTAGCAAACGAGCATGCAGTCCACCGTACGGTAAGTGGTCACTGCCATCCATGGACATCTGTAAACAATTTCATATAGAAGAACAAAAAAATTCAATACTTAGAGTGTTCACAGATGCCCCTGAGAACTAAGGTTACCTTATATAAAGTGAGCCGGCAAATACACCCTACTATCGAAACGCGAGAACTGCTTCACGCTAGAAATGTGTAATACTAAAAACTTATAAATAGGTTAATTAAAATCTACCCTGTCTTCCAGTTTTAACATATATTTGTAAGTTTAAGATTTTTCATTTTATTCGTTTAACGTTACCTATAAGACAGTTACCTCAGAATACGCTTTATTAAAATGAGGCGAAAATTTGCGTGAAGTGAATTACTTATTTCCCTTCTAGGTACGAACGTGTGGGCTCGTTCAAAACCATTTAATGTAATTCCATAATAAGAAAATCAATTTATGTGATCAAGTGGCGAGGTAATTTGTGTGATGAATTTTATGAATACTTTACAGAGATGAGACGCAAAGGTTGGATAACCGGATTATTTCAGGCCTTCCGAAATGGATTTTGGCGTAATAATTTCACGGATGACGAAAGTACATTAAAATTTGTATATGTAAAAAATCTGGCAATCGAAGCTTACATTTATTATAATGCTTTTTTTAAACCTACGTTTTCAACAGCTGGGCAAATGTCTCCCCCAAAATACCTCCTCCGCTTTCTACCCTGTGTCAGGGTTTGTCCGTCCTTCAAAAATTTCTTCTTTTCGACTTTTCTTTTCTTTTTTTAATATAATGATCCGATGGTTATTTAATAAACATGTAAAATTAAATAAATTATTATAAAAAAAAACCTGACTGCTTAAACTTCTAAGAGATAAATGAGTGCTACCATCATGTAATATATTAAAATAGAAATAATAAAACATCATAAGGTACTGGACGCAGTGATAAACGTATAATTTTCTGGTAATGTTTGTTTGTCCCCGCTTTCATCACGACTTCTAACGCAGTCGAGGAGAAATATAATAACGAACGACAATATTCGTCGACTTACAACAACAACAACAAAGTTACCAAATTCACATGTTTGTTAAAATTCTTGAAGTAGTACGTAATATACAATAAATACATAAAATAGTTATAATTTATTTAATTTTAGAATGCAACAAAGACAATACTGAATTGTTGAAAATACTTGTTCGTAAATACTCATTATGATTTTGTATTGTAATGCTTTGTTCGAGAATTTATGTTTAGGAGAATATGCTTTGAATATTTCACTGCACACTCGGATGATTAACATTTAGAATGGGTTCAAATAAAGTTTAGAATTATTATACTACTTATGTTTATGGAAAATGACCGTGATATAATAATAATTCTGTAGTCCAGACTGAAAGATTGATTTTGCATCATTTCTTGAAAGATGGTAAAAGCAGTTCGACCGGAGTAGGTACCTCCAATACCTATTTCTGTTGTGAACCAGTTCTGCACCACGGTAGGAAGTTGCGGATACCGGCTCACTGACATGTGAAGGAAGTTTTTTCGTGGAGTTTCTTTGCAGATATCCCGTCTCCGTACACTAGAAGAATATAAGTATAAGAAGATGTAAAGAAGATGTACAATCCGATAGATTGCACGGTGATTTCTAGTTCAATTTCATGAAAAGTAGCATTTAACCCATCTCATTAGTATCCTATCTTTCTCACAATGGTAACTACATACATACAGCAGTGTTCAATTCAATGCGGCAAGAGATTCATTACCACTTTTAAATATTAACAAAACATATCACAAAAACATCGCACGTATAACAAGGTTAACAAATATAAAATTAACCTCGCTGTGACTTGACTTGTACGTAGTAAATTTTACAGTAAAATCACGTCGCCAACCGTTTCCTTTATTATGGTTATGAAACTGAATAAAAAAGGTTTAAAAAACCAACGTGAACTGAAATAAAAGAGTGGAATAGCACAATGGCAGGCTCCCTTGCGAGGCAAGACTCGATTATTGATACGCCGCCAACAATGAATATTGATGAGTGTATTTGCATAGCGTCAACCGGGAAAAATGTGGATTGTGGCTACGGTATGTATGAGGATATATAGAGGATTAGACGGGATTCAGAAAAGCTATCCTTGTCGAATTGAGGATGAGTAAATGTGCTCGTATGTACTTTCTTTTTAGTTAAAACACAATTTGCATACAATGAGTTTTTCATCAAAATATTATAAAAAAAAAACATCGAATTATCTTGTTTATCACTTTATTAACTTGTTACTTAAAAAAAAATTGCCACCACATAACTTATTTGCCACATGTTTTTTTTTATAAGATTGAAATAGACATCATAATATATGAAATTACTTTGAAGAGCACGGATTCTATCCAAAATCTGATGATGCGTTGCGTCGTATGAAAGTAAGCCGGCCACTACACTTTTCTATCGAACGGCAAGAATTGTTTCACGCTAGAAATAGTTAAGGCGTCACAATACATGCGTACTAGATTTATTTCTTATGAGCTATATTTTAATACGTCAAACTTTAATTATCATTCATTTAATAAAAAATATATATTCATATAAGTTTCAATTATATTTAAGAACGGTTACGGCATGGTTGAATAATATTTCTTGAATTATATTTTATCGAAAGGGAATTTTAATATGTACTGTACGTCAAAACGAGAAAAAAAAAATATTATTTGATGATGATAGTACTTAATGTTGTTTCTGGTTTTATAAAGGTAATTGCTACTTTAAATTTTATGGGTCAATGTCTTCTTGTATTATTTATTTTTATTATACGTAATATTGAAACCTGGATTTAAATCCAGGCGGAACTATCTGCGAAACAAGTAAAAACATGTACTCTTAATATTTTTATGTTTGCTATATACAGGATATATAACAGGTTCGTTATGAGAAATAAATATGTACACGAACCGTTGTTTTCTCCGACTTATTTTGGAAATTCGACTGCTAAGTAAAACACTTTTTATTTACCAGTATATTCTATAGCCTATGTCCTTTCTCAAGGTCCATTCTATCTTCGTACCAAATTTCATTAAAATCGGTTCGGTGGTTTAGACAAAGAAAAGTAGCAGACAGACAGACAGACAGACAGAGTTACTTTCGCATTTATAATATTAGTAAGGATAGCAGGTTCGTTATGAGAAATAAATATGTATGTACACGAATGTAATTTTTCAGCTAAAATCGCTTCAACATTCATGCTTGTATAATAATATTTAAAGGATCTTATTATTCTTCTTTAAACAACTAAAAATAGAACTGTACTTTCGATTTAAAAGAAGAAACTTTGTCCACAAAATTGCTCTCCTTATCTCTACCCTCTACAAATATATTTGTACGCTTAATGCGTATACCGAGCTGTGCGGGGACGCAATCTTCATAAATCGCAAGCAGGCCGACCTTTTGTCTTTGTCTCGTTTCCTCTGGGTTTAGGCAAATTCAAATCCGCCACAAATTGCCCCTACAGGGGCACATTGAGCCAGTAACGTTACATCTTTGTCTTGCAACCATACGACAAGTTCTCTCGGCGAAGCAAACAAAGGTGAAAAAACTTAGATTCGTATGTAAATAGGGTTATGTGTGCGTTGAATAAGTAACTCTGTACACAATAAGACCTCAGTTTTTCTTTCCCTTTTTCTTCATAAAGAAAAGTCATCGTCGAAGTGCTTCTTGAATATAAGCCATGTATATGCTAAAAAAGGTCAAATGTATCGCTTGGGTACAATCTTTTTGACGTTAAGACCTTAACGTGAGGGCAGGAAGATAATGATACTTCAGCGGGAAATCTAGTACACTTACACTGGCGGCAGATACTAAAGCTTACGTTTGTTGAAATATATTCAGCGGAGTAAAGTAACAGTAATATTTTGCTTTTGTATTCCTCTCCTCGGTTCATTAATTATGCAGGTTCGTGAACAAATCGTCCATAAAGGAGTCTTGGATGCTCCATTACATTAAACTGTTATCCGCCACGACGCCCTAGGCGCTCAGCTTTTTAATTAAACAACGAGATTTGGCACTGCCTTCAACGGAATTAGTTCATACTCTCAACCAGATTTTCATTTTCGTACCATATGATATCATCTACATAAAATATTACATTGGAGCATAGAATTTCTCATAATATACGGTAGTCATAAACGCACAGACACAGCTATTTTTCTAAAGCAACTGCGAGTGCTGGAACATGCAATTTTAGCTTCTATATAATATACGGAAAATCTTGGGAACAATAACTTTTCTCTGTACTCAAAATGCTTAAGTATTATAATATGCATATATATGCAGTATACCTACTTTATGACCGCATTATATATAAGGTGTGCACATGATACATTTTAAGTATTAATTCAATCCAATTTGAGAAAGGACTTGTTAATCTATCTATACCGATCCATATTATTAGTAACATAGATACATAATCGTTAACTTTATGTAGAATTTTTAAATATTCACTAGTGTTTCCTCTGCTTTCAGTGGAGGATGGTCAGGGGATGACCCGGAGTTATCGCCCGATTTACCCACTTATACTTTTGTAATAGAAAATTTATAGAATAATGTAATTATAATGTAATATAATAGTGGAATAGTGGAATTTTCGTCTCGAAATAACCCATCGGCAACTACTCGATGCAACGAATTTAATGCGAAGCGTCGGAAACTTTCCGGTTCCGAGCAATAAATAATAATGTGCGGTATCGAGCGCGATCGATACAAACATTTTAAAGTTTCCGCTTATGAGTAGCGGCGATGGTATGCAAATATTATCCATTTGGCTAAGTTATGTGACAGTTAACGATGTAATGCTTTTTCGTATTGACTTTCAAATTTTAGTCACCAATAAAATGCCACATACTCGAAAACTTTCCGTGTGTAGTTTGTTAGTGTGGAATTCGTTTAAAACAAATATATGTTACAAAGTTTCCATTTACGAGAAGTTTACGGTTTACAAAATTTGTCTATTCACAAAAATTATGTGATATTTATCGATGTACATAGTTCAGCCTTTTAGTTTCTAACAAAAATGCCAAGAATGAGAAAACATCTTTGCGTGCTTGCGCGCATTGTACTTATGTTATATTCTTTTAAATCGGATTGAGTAGTAAACGAGGATGCAGTCCACAAATGGTAAATGGTTACTGACACTCATGGACATCTATACGCAATTACATATATAGCAGAGGTTCTATCTGAAATCGATCACAGATGCATTTCTATTCCCGAGAACTAAAATGGTCGTCTAATTTATAAGTGAGCCGGCAACGCCCTTTTAATGAAACGCAATAACTGCTCTACGCTAGAAATAGGTGGAGCGGTGGTACCTCTCCAGTTGCACTCCACTGGTTCTACACGTGGTGGTGGTATGGTCAATATGAAAATTTAAAAAAATGCTTGTCAGCTTGTGAAATGACTTGGTATAAAAATATTATCTATTCAGTTGAGCACAATATAATGCCTTTTCGTTTATAGTTTACTATGCAACAAATTTAGTGTCAGCTGCATAGGAAAAGTTTATGCGCGTGCATAAATATTTTAAAGTTTCCGCCTATGAATGTGCGACCAGCCATTGTAAATACGGAATAAGTTATGCGCGTGCTAACGCTTAATGTTTATATTTTGATCACTATTTTGATATATTGCATTGAGAATTTTAGTTTGCGTATAGTATTGTAAAAGGGAGTAATTGGATAATATAAGCAAATATACTTTGACAACCCGCATAGCGGAGCGGTCACCATACCGGTCTGACATGCAGTGGATCCCGGGTTTGACCCCCGTCCAGACAGAAATGTGAATGATGAGGTTAGATTTCTGTTCTGGGTCTGGGTGTTTATGTATTCGTCTTTGTGTGTCCATGGCACCTACGACATAGGAGAAAAGAATAGACTACATGACATGTACTTTTTGTTATTATATCAGTACCTAAGTTAGATGATATGTAAAAACACCCCTATGATTTATTTTTTATATAAATTTGTGTAACATTCTGTAAAGTAGTTC
>DWNE01004436.1:0-15182 GCA_018249875.1 Cecropterus toxeus
AGGCACCATGAAATTACAGTAGCTTAAGTTACCAATTAATTTACGACGATTCTAATATTTACACGTTAAACATATAAATATTACAGTTGTTATAAACTTATTATCGCTTCTTAATAATATTATAAAAGCGAAAGATTTGTGTTGCTCATTGCTCAGGAACCATTTGAAGTCACTTTTGACCTTTATAACTCTAGCTAGAAACTTGGTATGTATATTAAAACTTATAAGACGGCTTGGCATCTAAATTTTCGTAAATGTAGATCGAACAGTTATTAAAATATTAAGGTAATAAAATCGGCATTTTTACCACGTACTGACTGACATATATTTCAAAAATTTAAGAAACGTGACAATTAGATTCCAGCTGCATTTAATAGTACTGGAAATACTCTTTATACCGCTGTCGATAATAATCATCACGGTAAAATCTCAGTAATAATAATTGTTGAATACTAATTTATTATTTTCGTATTTCATTAATAAATTTGATTACACCTTTTCCAAAATAAATAATAAGGTGGTTCTTTACATATTTCTTCGCGAAGTAGATAAATGTTTTCAAAACGTCATAAATTCAAACAACGTCGAGAACAGAACAATATTTTTTTGTCTCGCATCTCTTTAATTATATTTACTTTTTATTTTTATTAATTAAAGATAAAACTTTTAGGCGAAGCAATTTTTGATAAGGAAACGGTTACAGCAGACCGTTGTGTTACAATAATAACATTTAATTATTACAGATGGAATTGATATGTAATGCATGCATGCTCATTATTTCATGCATATTGTTACTTCTATGTTTCAAGGTGACAATGTATAACAAACTGGGAATAAATCTGTCATAAAATCCAATGGAATAGGATTTGTAGCAGAAATTCTAACATTGATTACGTCTGTGATTGTTGCTTCTGAGAAACGTTAATTATCTACTAACCTATTGACGGCAAGTAAATCCATTAATTAACCAACCATCAACTTATTGTCAAAGTGTTAATTTGTGCATTAAAAATGTATGGGTTCCAGGTGGTAGAGCCAATATAATGACTTGGGATGTTCTTGCGTTTAGATAGAATCGTGTGATTGCTGACATTATGGGGCGACCATCTTAGTTCTCGGAAACGCACCTGTGATCGACTTCAGATAGAACCCCTGTTCTATATAAAATCTTTACAGATGACCAAAGGCAGCAGAACCACTAACGAACAGTTCGACTACATGCTCGTTTGCTATTTTATTCTTACAGAAAGACATGGAAATGTATTTAGACCCGCATAACATCAACTTGATAGTTGCTCAACAAAAAATCAAAGATCCACATCGATCGCGCTTTGATAAAATATATTTGTGCAAATATAACCAACAGTTCTATGTGTACAGCCTAAATCTGTACACACGTGTAAAATGAGTAGGACCGTATGTGTGTAAACGATGTACACTAAACTGACGCTTTTTCTACACTCATAGCCCCACACTAGGATTTTCTCCTGAGTCGAGGTTGCCATGGACACACAAAGGCGAATACACAAACACCCAGACCCAGAAAAGAAATCTAAACTCATCATTCATATTTCTGTCTGGCCTGGAATCGAACCCGGGATCCACTGCGCGTCAGACCGGTATGGGGACCGCTCGGCCACGCGGGTCGTCAAATGACGTTTACGTAAACTCTTTGATCGTCATGAAATCATATAAGCACACAACTCGACTTAACTCTATATCAATTAATCCTTGTCCGAAATTTTAAACGCGACTGCGAATATCCGATATATGTTTTTACGAGTCACTCGTACTTTTTTTTTCCTTTACTTTAGACCTGGTTTTTAACCAGGTCTTCCACAGGTGTTAGGGAAGTCTTACTTTCCCTTATTGGGAATAATTGACACCGCCAACATAAAAGCCAATTGCGTTGAGACGATTGGGCAGATTTTAAGATTACGATTTTTTTGGGGCATGTGATAGACATGTGAATTTCCTCGAGGGGAATTTCACATATTTTGGATGAACATAATTTCAACATGATGAACATATCGAACATGAACATATCGGTTGTTGGCCACTTATCCTTTTCATTTCTACTCACGAAATCTTATTTATAAGATTAGGTGTCTCTATAAAATACCATAAATTAAAACTATTAAATTAAGAGAATATGAAAATAATATTTTTTTTAGTTTGTGGAAACTTAGGTTAATACAATATAACACTTATATGTAGGTTCTAAGATAAGGTCCCACATCAGTAAAGGTTCCACTAATACATCATTCATTAAAATGATTAGTAAGAGTGATATGGAGAAAAATTATGATAAAATCACGTGGCGGTCAACATGACAATCTGACACGCAGTGGGTTCCTAGTTCGACCCCCGGCCAGACAGATATCTGAATGATAAATTTAGATTTCTGTTCTGGGTCTGGGTGCTTGTGTATTCGTCTTTGTGTGCCGCCGTGGTACCTAAGATAAAGGAGAAAATCCTAGTGTGGGGCAAGGGACAAGTTTAGATTATTAAATGTTATCTTAAAAGTTATAAGCTTTATTAAATGTTATGTTAAAAGGAACTACGCAGTCAAAGTCGTGTAATATGGATTATATAAAAGCTAAGTAGAATTTGTCATTGCAATTTCCTGTCTTATGCTTTTATATTTACCAGTGGGGAAATTGAAAATAGAGAGAGAAATATTCGCCATAACTTTATTTCGGTGGCACTCGACCGCAAGAGTCGTTTACAAGTCATACGTTTTCAAAAACGAGAAAGACGACCGTGTAAATATTAGCATATTCTGGGCTGGAAATAGCGAAAATACGCAATTTTTTTATTGACTTTATAATGTACACACCGAATCCTACTGGCTCTCTCTTTGCGCTTACTGTTTAGACGAAAACCCGTTCCAATTTATACATATATAAACCATATAAACCTTAACGTATATAAAAATAACTTATTACTCATATTTTTATCATGTTAAACGTATATTAATATTATTATCTTTATATCGTATTCTATGTATATTTATTTATTGTACTTCCGATCCGGCGGTAGTGTAAGAAACTATTGTAACTGACAATTTGTAAGTGCCCCCGTAGATCTATGCAAAATAAAGACATTTCATTTCATTTCATTAAGCAGTGATAGCATAATGGTTGTAACTTGTAACTTAATCGGAGGTCCGAGATACGAATCCCAGGCACGCACTACTGATTCTCCAAAAGAGTTCTCAAAGGTTTTTGAAGTCTACCAATTTGCATTTGGCCAGCGCGGTGGACAATGACGTAGAACTCTCTCATTCTGAGAGAAGACTCGTGCCCAGCAGTGGGACAGAAAAGAATTGAGGACGACGATATATTTATTAAAATAAACTAATATATTTATAAATGTTTGTAAATTGCACGCACTATCTTGTGTCAACCTGACTACAATCTCCTGAGCAGATCCAGAGATAAACAGTGCCCTTGCACTTATAGTTAATTATAAGCTCTCTTCATATTTGTGTCTTTTGTTTTCTTTGTGTGTGTGTGTAAATAACCTATAAATAATTTCAGCGACTGTTGGGAAACGAAGACCATGGTGATACCAGCTGGCTGCGAATGCATGTGGCCGGTGCACCGCCTGGGCGACATGTCTCTGCGTGTGTAAAGAGCCTTATAACGACGTAGTTATTGTATTATAATAAAACTACACAGGTACAATTAATTAGTAAGTAGTGTAAAAAATTACATGTATATGTAAACTGTAAGTGAATGTATTTCATAGCACCACGATACAATGGAATAAATAATTCAATCTATGTCATTGTTTTATTCTATATCGTTTTTTAAGCGAATGCGTCAGAAGGACGGTGATGTTTTTTGAACGTACCTATTACCTATGTACGTCCGTATTTTTAGCACACCCTACATCCTAATCGGCTTGAGGGATTGTAATTTGTAACGTATGACATATAGTCATTTAGATTTCTACATACACACAAAATATATATAAATCTATGCTATACTAAGTATATGCATACTAGACATAAATAAATATATAAATAAATAAATACATAATATATAAAACTAAAGTAAAGTAGATTAAATACTAACTTACCCAAAATAAGTTTCATATAATATTATGTTACCTAATTTTATAACATTGGCATAGTAGCAGTAAAATTATTCGACCAATAATAAAACGTAGATTGTAAAAAAAGAATTAACGAAAAATAGAAACCGACTTCTATGCCATAAATAGTAAAAAATATTTTTTAATACATGTTGGTATGGTACATACACAGTACATAGTTCTGAAGTCGGCGCTCAATGTATTTCGCTAGATCACGACGACTAATCTATGTTCCACGTGTATAATTATGAGCGATGAGTAAAAACTATATTTATTACTACTTTAATTTAAAAACCACCTAATTACTAACCATTAAATAGTTGTTGTTGAGTACCTTCCTTCATCAGCTCAGCGTCTTGAAATAATGATGACTATATGCAAATGTCTCAATAGTCTTAGGAAATATATGAAAAACATTGTTAGTGCCTGCAAAATTTGAGGGTTGCCCTCGATTTCTCTGGGATCCCTTCATCAGATCCTCACTTGGTGAAATGGGACCCCCTCTGAAGTATACCCTTTTAAATAAAAAAATAATTTTGAAAATCGGTCCAGAAACGGCGGAGAAATCGGTGAACATACATAAAAAAATTACATACAGTCGAACGTATAACCTCCTCCTATTCAAAGTCGGTTAAAAATCATATTTATAAAGATATCTATCTTCATCAAATAAATAAATATTCATAATTTAGGAAAAAATATTTTGCGGTACAATAAATTAATCACTGTTTCAGAATTTGTAGTCTCGTGGACGATATGTTTTCTATATTAGTCTATTTGCAATGAATGTTTTGAATATTTATTCTGATGTTCCTATGCATGTAGTTATGACATATGTACATGTAGCTGTTTGAGCTCAGATCTTCAATCTTAATTTTGACTATTACTTAGTAAAGATGGAGTTTAAAATTTCTACTTTGCAACTTAGGAATACCTACTGTCCTTTAAGTGCCAAAGAGTTCATTCGGCACTGACGACCAACCACAATAAGATACCCAGGAATTGTTCCATTCAACGAGGCTCCATTTATTTAATTACAGAACCAAAACTTAAAACAAACAAGCACAGAAGGAAAGCTAATACGCTTTATGACTAAGCTGATTTCAATGAGGCTCTGTGGTGTCGTGTTTCGCGCTAAGTTCGATTCAGAGGATTGAGATTTAGCGCATTTAACGCACAGAGGTGTTGGTAACCCGACACGGGGTTATTTACATCGGGGAGTAGCCCCACAAACACTGGATTTTGATGGACTAATCTATTTTCAGCTGGAAACCAGACGGAAGTTAGAATAGGAAAAATATATGGTGCATAATGATCCCTTCTCCATTGCGGAAACGACATCTATCTGTTTTGTAAAAACTTTATCATGTACATATGAAAATATCTCTGTTGCAATTCTATCTCGTTAATTCAACTCGTTATCTCCAGGATTTTTAACAGTAATACCTGCTTTACTTATCTAGAAACTTAAAAGCAAATCGATATCCAACAACACACCCTCGGAATGCCTGAAATTATACTTAAAAATATAAAATATGTTTTAAATTTGTACAGGAGCTGTACTAGTTATGGATATAAGCTTACGGACAGATTTAAAATAATGTGTTTTAATATTTATTTAGCTACTAAGGAATTTGAACGTGTCATCGGAACGTTGAGCGCAGATAGCATAATGTTTGAAACTAGTTACTTAATCGAGGGTTCGAGGTTTGAAGTCTAGGCATACACCAATGCTTTTGTAAATTTATATGTAAAATTGAATTAATTATCATTGCTTTACGGTGAAGAAAAATATCGTAAGGAGACCTTAACACCTAGGAATTATCTAAAAAAAGTTCTTATTGGTGTGTGAAGTCTACTAAAGCATTTGGTATGCGCGTTATACTATGGTCTAAAACCGTTTGAGAAGAGATTCAGAGACCCTTGCTAATAATGAGTTGACGACGAGCTTGGTAACACAACCGTTGTATCCTGGAACCGCCAGGTTATTGGCAACTCTAGCATAGGAATGCGAGTCAAGTGTGGGCACTTGTGCACTTTGCGTGTGAACACGGCCAGGTTCCGCTCTTATTCAGTACAGACGTGCTTTTCTTTTGTTAATTATGTACGGAAGCTATTTAAAATTTATTTGTGTGTGATTGCCTTAAAAGATTTTCACATATTTTTATCACCATCTTAATGTCTTTATTACAGACGGGCGCGGGGGAGCGGTCACCATACTGATCTGACACGCAGTGGGTTCTAGGTTTCATTCCCGGTTTAATAGACATGTGATAGATAAATTTAGATACTGTTCTGGATCTGGGTATTTCTGTATTTATCTTTGTGTGTGTTCATAGCAACCACGACAAAGGAGAAAATCCTAGTGTTTTAATGCTAGTGTAGAAAGCCTTGTTACTTTCCGATTGCTTGTAACTTCAATGTTACGTCTTGCTTTTGCTACGTCTTAAAATAAAACTTTACAAGGCTTTACTTCATCGTTTTGGCGAATTTGAAATTGGTTAAATTCACAAACTGTGTCCTTTTTTACCTGTCAGGCATACCTATAAGCTACCTTAGAATTATTTGTCATTTGCCCTTAAAGTATGTGAAAATTATTTGACATTTAATTTCTAATATGCACATACCGTCAAAAAATTACAAGTCCTTCGGATTTGAACTATAGCTAACTATTGATAACTATAGATAACTGTGAAGTTTTACGAGATAGATCAGCTAGTCTCCGATTTTTTTCACACTATGCTAACGGGGGAAGGAGGGGGGAGGATAGAAGTCTAGAATAGATAGCATTCGAAATATACCGACAAAAAATGATATAAGACCCTTCTCTTCCCGCCTATGCAAGGAAGGGTTTGCAACCCCCCTCTATATATCTAGGCGTATATCGATACGCCCATGCATATTACTGTCTTTTTAATAGTACAAAAAAATGAGAGGTAATGCAGTGCAGTGGAGTGTGCCACTGGACCGTCTGGCGTGCCGCGGACGAGTGATGGCGCGCCACTAAAACAGTTTCCGTGTCCGAGGCACGCATGGCCGGGCCCGCTACGTTTCACTAGTTTAATGACGCGATTTTTATTACTAAAATATATGTAGGAACCTATAATTATCAAGTTATGTGAATATAATCATAGACAAAAAGCCGAGTGGTTAAAGGCCAGCCTTTAAAGCGTATTAAACAGTAATTGTGACTTACTCTAATGTAAATATTGTAAGGATGCCTACACACTTGAGATTCCGTTAAACGAGGTCTTAAAAGTATATAAGTTTTACCAATTTCCCCTTGGTCCATGGAGTGGGAAAACCCTTAGCAATAGGACAGTAATGGGTTGAAGAAGATTTATTACTTATTACTACAAATTGTAGAGCCAAACAAAAGACGGAACTCTGCTAATACAAGTTTCTGCAGAAATCCCTAACTCTGTAAAAGTACCCAATTGCTTATATGATTTTATATGTTCTTTAACTTAATATTTTAACCTATGTTTTCATGCACACTAAACACAAGCACTCCGGGTGTCAGACCGGAATGATGTCCGGTCTACCTTACATTTACATACTAAATTAACAGACACATCATTATTTTTAAACTTAGTCGTCTGTAATTCTAATATTGTGTAGGTACCTACATACAGTTATGATTAACTTAGAAGTAAGAAGTAAAATAACTTAAGTATAAGAAGAATATTTTCCATTGAATATCTAATCTACAGCGATTTTTAATAAAAAATTTACATTATATTTTGATCATAACATTGCAATCTTTAATCAAAATAATATGCAAAACACGGTAACGGTTTTATAATATTTTGTTTAAAATTTATGACTTAAAGGATTTTTACTTGACTGCATCAGAAGGAAAGTAATGTTTCTGAGTGTATGTATGTTTGTATATATGTATGGCCATTTCCTTGGCACGCACTACAACCCAAATGGTTGACGGAATGTGACTTATCACATTAAACGTTTGAATAGTTTCAGTTTACGGTGACATAGGCTATATATTTAAAAAAGATGGTGCCTGTAAAAGTAAAACGAGGGGAAGGGACGACTTTTAATTATCATAATAATATGGGTATCAAATAAAAAGTAGTAAATAAGCCATTACAAAAATACATCATAGTATTATAAAGCTGAAGAGTTTGTTTGTTTGGTTTAACGTGCAAATATCGAAACTACTGGCTCAAATTATGGCTTATGTGCGAGTGAAACCGCGTAGCACAGCTAGCATTATATATTATCATAACACTTTTATGTTACCTACTATAATGATGCAAACTCCTAAAAAGCCTTAAATAAAAATAAAATGCAAATGCAAATTATAAAAGCAAAGTAACTACCGACTACAAATTTCAGTTTTTGCAGTCCGGTTTCTTTGTAATATAATATTTTTTATTATGTTAGGTTCAGCAATGCTTATTAAAAACTAACCCATCGCTTTTATTTATTTAGATCCTGATTTGACTAGCGTAGTTCCACCGGGAAGATACCTCTGACACACCTATTTTTAGCGTGAAGTAATTCTTACGTTTGGGTGGAAGAGTATGATTGCTGCTTATAAATGAAGCAACAGTCTTAGTCCTCGAGAGTAGCAACGCATACAGATGCATGATCGACTTCAGATAGAACCCCTACAAATAATGTAGTTGATTACTTATGGAAGTAACCACTAACCATTTTTTATTACTTGTTTCTATTTATTTTCGAATCAAAATTACAGTAACGCTTACACTAATGTCTGCCAAACTGTGCAACAGTTTAACGGCAGATGAACTGTATGCTTGTTTCGTACTTTAAACTAATAAAAAAATCTAATGGTACCACTTTATTTTATTTTAAATGCGAGTTTTATTTATAAATATCGGATAAGGTAAGTCGCTCCATGTTTCCATAGCGCGGCTAGTGGAGGCTCCATTAAGTGCGAGTATTGTTTAACAATTAGCGACCGCGTCCCGACGCAACCGCCCGATCGTATCTGTAATGAGCCACAGACACCTCAAGCAGTAGAACTTTTGCTGACGGTGATAGTTGAAGGTGCCATGGTAAATAGTCCAAAGCATTCATTGCGGTGTGGCTTCCCTAAGAGCCACTAGTGTGGTCAAATGTGAGGTAAGATACTAAGTAAACTGTATGTAAGTGTAGATAGCTTGTTATCTCTATATTAAAAACAAAGGTATTAAGAAAAGATAAAACACACCTTAAATAAATATACAAATAAACTGATAATACAAACTGATCAAAGTTGAGGTTTTATTCCAATCCGGAGGTAGTGTAAAAAAATAATATTATACCGGCCAATTTATAAGTGCCTCCAAAAAAAGGCATTTCATTTCATCTTAGTTTTGATTGAAATGAATTACACACCGAGTAATAGAGTTTTTCAACCTTTTCCGTATAAGCAACTAATCAGGCAATTAAACTAATTAGGTGTTCTAAATACTAATTCACTTTGAAATCTTCTTGTACTTCTTCTACTTTAAAATTTTAAATTTGAGATTCTTTAAAGAAATCTCACCTGCATCGATCTTATTATTCCTGTATTATTCCTATATTATATTTGAGATAAATTATCTGCACATATAAATACTTAATATGACTCGCTTAATATGGTCGCTGTTTCAGTTTTTAAAAAATATATAATCCATGCATAAATGTAACCCACGTTCCGTTTTAGCCACTAAAAGAACCTACAGATTGGTGCCTGGACGATATGATAATGATATGATGATTAAGAGATGAGATTATTGATGTAACAGTAGGAAACTCCAGAGGATTAGGTTAAATAAAGTTCTTAAGATAAGTGTCCATTTGCAGTCTTGTCGAGACTATTACCTATACGTAAAATTCAATTAATACAACGAATAAATAAGTTCAATAACTTATTTACAAAAATAGAATAACAAGTGCTTATAAGCTTTTTCAATTTCACTTTTGTCAAACCTTAATTCGTATTAGGTAACACAAACACAACTTATAGTTTATATATTTCAGTTTCACTTTAAAGGCGATCATCGAAATAATCCGAGAACACTTTGTTTTGCAAATAAAACACAAAAGGGCAAACAATAGCTTAAACCTCATCCCAAATAACATAAACAAAGTCTCAATATTAATCTGATCCTGTCTGAGCCTTCCTAACTCTACACAGGTAACCATTTCAACGATAACCAAATACAATAACCGGCGATTATCTTTCGCTAATCACGCCCATTTTAATAGGAACTCTACATCGACGTGATAGAGTTTCGAATTGCGGCACAAATCTCGATACCAGGGTCGCTCGGTCAACGAAATGTTTCTAATAATTAGTTATCATCGATCATCAGAGCTTGGCCACATTAATAAAGATATTATGTGCCTTTACCTCTTTATTAACGATTCGATAGGAACTCTACATCGGTCGGATAAGGTCGGTTTCTCAGTAGAGCGGGTGGTGGAGGCGGTAAGATGAAAGGTATCGGCGTCTTGGACGGCAAAACCAATTGTGCGACAGCGACACGGGCGATGGCAACCCAACGGTGGGACAAATTGAACAAAAAAACATCAAAATGTTTAGTCATTTTTTAGTCGCCGTAATATGCGAAAAGATACGGCTTGGATGCTATTGGTTTTAGGGAAGAGATTTTTATGTCCTAAGAGCGCAGATACTGTAACATTTTTTCCCTAAATATACGTACCTACCTACTTATATATCCACTCAAAATACTTAAAATAAATAGTAATTTCCTTACATACTTGTAAAGTAGGCTTCAAAAGGAATAATTTGTCTACATATTATAATACTGTTTATGAATGTCCATAAATCAATTCATTAGATCACGATGGCTACGAGCAATATAAATATGTTGCCTAAGTGGTCCTTATTATTAAAAAATACGTTGTAATAAAAATACTTGATAAAATATTTTTAATTAATTTTACGCCAACTTATCATCAGTTGATGAAGTTCAGCGCAACAGACTAAATAGGGCTGCTTAATTGAAGTTAAACGGTGGGTATATCATAACTGGAGCAGTCTGAGCTAACGACGGGCTTGTTGACAGCCCTGATTGATTATGGAGTTCCTACGGGATTAGTTATTGCAGGCGCACGAAACTTTCATACATTTTTATTCATAATTTCATTTGATTTATTATATAACATATATTTTAAATTTGTTTTATATCAGGTTCTTTATTTTTTTAATTTTCTATTTAGGCAGAAGTGTGTCATTAAGCACACACACACACATATGGTGAAGTGACTGCGAACGTGCCACCTACTCGTGGCTAATAACAGATGTGTTCTTAGGCTGACATAGGTGTTTTAAAAGGGAAATTGATACGAGGCATTTCAACTGAGTCTTCCGGGGCAACTCGTCACCTGTACCCAAATTAAATTTCCACTTTAAGTTTATCTAGACTTGATAACATATGTCCACATAGTACAACCCTGAAATATTAAAAAAAAAGCGTTTCCATTCACTTCGGCGCTCCGCTCCACCCACTCGCTACCAAAATGTTGATACTATTGAAAAAGTGTTAAAGCAAATTGAGTCGACATTTACTATGAATAGAGGACACTAACACAATGATGTACGATCAAAGGTGGTGGAACCCTTTGTGGTGCGACTCCGGCGGCCCTACCATCACACTTTTTTCTGCCTAATAATAGCAAAGTCTGGCGCTACTGTGTCCTGGTTTAGAGGGTGTGTGAAGAAGTATGTCGTGTATATCCGAGACGTTAGTCGAACTTTAGTCGTTGAGGCGTTAGGCGTTAGTCGCTGAGGTGAACTTAGTCCTCAGATGTAACAAGGTATCTGTCGACCTTAGATAGAATCTAATCTTATCTGGGATCACAGAACCAAGTGCTGCAGTGACGGCTCACCATCATGTACGTTTCCTGCTCGCTTAATACCACTATATAAAATAATGTTTTGTCACGGGGAACATATTTTTACATTTTATATGCATTTTTTAAGCTACGGTCCATCTTTTAGGCATCTTACCATCCAAGCAGGTTCCGTATGTGGCTATAGAGATAAGGTAACTGCTACACAAATGTCTTTCAACTGAATTATTGAGTTGTTAACGAATGGAAAGCGGCCGGGAACACATTCTAGCTTCTTATGTTAGTTAAATATGTATGTTTATCTTTATTGGCAACCGAACTGAATAGACAGTAAGTAAACTTAGAGTTATAATTTAAATAGAGTGCGCACATGCCAACGCCTTTGTATGAATTGCAGATGTGATTAAAAAACTGGTTGTGACATATAATATAAAAGTGGCTGAGACATACGGACAGACGGACAGACGTGACGGACAGACAGACATGACGAATCTATAAGGGTTCCGATTTTTGCTATGGAACCCTAAAAACTAATAGTTTTATAGCACTACTTAACTTTACTATTAAAACAACGGTAAGCTAACTAAATTCGTTTAAAATACTCCACTGCTTATAAATCTGCCCACATACAATGCATAGTACTGATGTCCTAATCTATGCCCTCTGTACATACCTAATGTGACTCTACTCGCTCTACGCGTTAATTACTCCAAGTAAATAAGCAATTTGTATGTAAATGCGACCAGCGGTTGCGTACCCCTGGCGCGGCGGAGCTCAAAGCGCTTGATCCGTCAGCATTTTGACATCTTTTGATGATTACCGACAAATAATAACAAAATCATTAAATGTGCATCCGTTGCTACAATAAGAGCACAGTGGTTTCGTTAAGCGACGGACGAATAAAACCAAAGATGTAATTGATCTTTATTTAGTTTGTTTAGGATATACATATGAGGATTTTAGGTTAGTGTGTTCACGTTGGTTTTGAATATTAAAAAATGTGTTAGTGCCTAATAATATTAGGTAGACCTGTATACATTTTGGCGTATTGCAGTTCTTGCGTTTCGTAGGACGGGTGTGTTACTGTTGATATAAAACCAAAAAAAGGTTTTAGACTAATATTATCGCTGAATTGATACATTTTAATTTTTACCCACGATTAATGGAACTGGAACAAAAAGAAATAAAAAAACCGCATTTCGTGAGTACACGTAACATATTAAAATGTATCGATTCCGATAATTTAAGTCTAAATCCTTTTCTAGGTTTTATATCTGCGTATCTTAACTGACATATAATATCATTTGTAACAAAGAATCAGCTATTATATGATATGATATGACATGATATGAAATTTTAAAAACCGCATATCGTGAGTACCCGCAACATATTAAAATGTATCTATTCCGCGATAATATCAGCTTAAAATCATAAATCAGCTATGAGTTCCTAGTCATTCATATCCTCCTCATCCGCGCAGTAAGCAATTCCCGGCATGCCATCGTGGATTCTTCGCTTCAACGTCTGTCAACAAGATTGAAGGAACTCCGCTCGTATTTGCTGTATCATTGTTATAGTTTTATTTTACTTTAACTATACTTTTAGATTGTTTATTCTTTTAGGAAAGTTAACTTTTAAACGTTACGTATTGTTAAGCGCAATCCAATTTTTTAAAATTAAACTTGTTTTGCAATTTTCAAAAAATCATAATGAAATCATTTCAATGACATTAGAGTACATTTTAATTTAATATAAGTGTGTGTAAGACAAGTTTTTACACTAATAGATAACTTATTAGAGAAACCTTAGCAGTTAACTTTTATCAAAAAATAGGATGTCAATAGTTGTTCTAATTTTTCAAAAACAATCCTTTATATTCTTTCAAAAGAGATAAAACAAGTAGGAAATTATCATCACCCCATATTCAGATCTCAGCACAGGCCTTCCTTCTCAATAAGAAGTTAAATCATAGTCCACCTCGCTTCCTAAATGCGACTTGGTGGACAGGTGAAATGTTTTTTAAAGAACACTTAGAGTATGGGTTCCCTTACGATGTTTTCCGTCAGCTTTGTAACAAGTGATCACTTTGTAGTAAGACTCTACATACATCAAACAACGCAGCTCAAAATCGTGCGTACTTAGTATTCGAACTTCGGAACTTCCCAATAGCCTGAAATTCCACCACAAAGTATCAATAATAAAACTTTATCAATTAATACTAAACCGTTTAGCATCAATGGCAAAAAAGTCGCAAATTGTTTATATATTTTCGTTTTGAATAACCATCCACGGCTGTCGGAGGCAATTATTTTGATTTATCGTTCGCGGTCTAAATTCGGAAGTGGTAGGCGGCACCGCCACGGTGCGACGGCCATAATTATAATTTTATTATAATTACGCGGTGGGCTGCCCAGACACGTGGCTAATTGAGGTGTGTGATAATTAGATTTGATAACCGCTGAGGTGTCCGCCCATGACAGTTTGGTTCGGTAGGTTCTTTGGTCCAACTAAAGACCTTCAACTCCTGCATGTTTTGTCTTCTACATAGCACACACTCTCTATGACATGACACTCTATAACACCCCTGGTTATAGAGCTGCGTAACCGTATCCGAAACTATCGGATATCCAAAATAAAAATATCCGTATCCGTAACCATAACTCATGGTTTTGACGACCCGCGCGGCGAAGCGGTCACCATACCGGTCTGACACGCAGTGGGTTTCGGGTTTGATCCCCGGCCAGACAAAAATGTGAATGTCTTTGTGTGTCCATGGCACCCACGACACAGGAGAAAATCCTACTGTGGGGCTATGAGTGTGGAAAGAGTTTAACCGATACAAACGTTTCGGTTAATTTCGCATATGTGTATATTTAAGACAAGTTTTCTTTTAATTTAAGTCAATAACACTTAAAATTAACTAAGTTGCTATAATAATAACTGATTTTACTGTTTGGAATACTAAATGATAATATCGAAATAAATAAAAATTATTACCTAGGTATTTATATTTTACTTTCAAAATTCCTTCAAAATATAATATCCTTATCCGAAACTAACGGATAACCCGAAATAATTATATATCCGTAACCATATCCGAAACCGGTACAATATTATCCGTATCCGTATCCAGATCCGAAATTTCATATCCACAACATCTCTGATAAAGACCTTTAGTTTAGGGGTTGTTTTTGACATAGAAAAGTAGTCGCCAGGTGCTAGAACCAATGTAGTTCGGGAAGTACCACCGC
>DWNE01004437.1:0-15181 GCA_018249875.1 Cecropterus toxeus
AACCATACCTAAAATCTAAGGAAGAAAGGCGGAAAAAACACCGCCACACCTATTTCTAGCGTGAGGTTGTTCTTGCGTTTCGGTGGAAGGGTGTGGTTGCCTGCTCACTTGTATATGAGGCGGAACTCGGATGTAGCAACGCATCAGTGATTGACTTCAGATAGAATACCTGTTCTATATAAAGTCGCTTACAGATGTCCATGGGCAGCAGAAGCCACATACCATCAGGTAGGCTGCATGTTCGTTTGTTACGTCATTCTTATAAGAAAAAACATAAATGTCCAACATTTCCCTCATATGGTTATAGTCAGTTTTATGGATGAGAGACATTTTGCAAACTAACAAAATGAATGTAATGGCGCATTTGTGTCACCGGGAAGATTTCCAGGTAAGCCCATGTCAAAATAGACATTGGATCGTAAAACATTAAGCCGGCAAGTGAAGATCGTAAAATTGAGGAATCTGGTAGCTACCTTCTATTCAGGTAATAAAATTCGCATTTCCGCGAAAGAACTCCGATATTAATAGGCGATGGATTTTCGCATTAGTTTTTATGGCTCGATATTCTGAAGTTGCATATTTTTTGGGTTGCCCATATTATAAATTTATACACCGTGATAAATTTGCACATATATTATATGAATTCATATTTATGGATTTTTATGACAAAGATAAATCATATTTTTTATTTAAGTGTTTTTAATATATATTTTAAAAAAAGTTTAGTCTCTCAATCGGAATTGATTTACAACTTTAACTAGCTTGGAGTTATTGCAACCTGGGTGATTACTGGTTTGTCTTTTAAAAAAACACGCTTTTTTAAAACACGCTTTCTACACTCATAGCCTCACACTAGGATTTTCTCCAGTGTCGTGGGTGCCATGGGCACACAAAGACGAGTACACAAACACCCAGACCCAGAACAGAAATCTAAACTTATCATTCACATTTCTGTCTGGCTGGGAATCGAACCCGAGATCCACTGCACAACAGACCGGTATGGTGACCACTCGGCCATACGGGTCGTCTTTGAAAGGAAAGAGATGGTTAGCACTCTTCTTATATTAAGGAACATAAATGGTTAAGGGCACCAATCTTCGTTGACAACTAGTGACTTATTACGCGCGTCGCTTTGATGAAAGATTCCGATACGAAATGCAAGCGTTGAGCAAATATTGCTGCAATTTTCAGTGAAATTTTGTGGCTTTATAGGATTAGAAAGATACTTTGTTTTTAAAATTTAATTTTGACACTTGCAGCGTTGAGTGATTAACGCTTGAAATTGTTTTATGGCCTACTGGTTAGGGTCAGCAGAATAAACGTTTTCAGATGTTCTTGGAATTCTAGTTTGCTATAAAAACATTGTCTTATTTTTTACATTTATGTATTTTTATCTATTTGTCAGTAAAATGTGAAACTTATTTATATGTAAGTCAGAAAATATTCAAAATATATTCTACTGCACTAAATAACATATCTTGTCCTTGAATTGATAACACATCATGTCGCCTGAAATAAATCAAATCACCAAAATTCGCAAGTAGAACCCACAGTCCGTATTTGCAAACCGAAGGTCCTAAACTAACAGCTGACTTGAGTTCGCGGGTTGGATCCCTTTGTGGACAATCACAGGGTCCGAGAAAGAACAAATGTCAATAAAACAGACTTATGGCTATAAAGATATATTCTATTACAGTTATGCTGTAAGCGATGTTTGCAGTAAAAGCGGAGGGTTCTATCTGATTAACTTTGTGACGTTACTTAATGCAATTATTAAATTCCTAGCTGAAGTACCCGTGCGTTGTTACGTGACAAAAAATTACAAATACATACATACATATGCTTGAAAAACATTACCTGCCTTCTGACGCAGTCGGCAAAAAATCAGGAAAGACAGTAGTGTCTTGATGTATTACGTCAACATTCACTATGGTCACCATTATGGATGACAGGAGTGGCGATGCAAAAACTCCATTAGGGAAGTCCTATGCTCTAGTTAGTGGCCTCAAAGGGTGATAAACGCTGATTTTAATTTTTTATCATTTATTTACAGTCTTCAATAATTTCCAAAAAAAATTAAGAGGGATTTGAACTCCAAGCTCACAGCCTTACTAGCTGAAGGTCATATCATTTTTGTTAATAACACTTTCAACACCCATAGCCATACACTAGGATATTCTCCTGTTGTGGGGACCATGGATATACACTAAGACGAATACACAAAAACTAAATCTAAATTAAGAGGCCTGTCTGGCCGAGGACCGAACTCGGATGTCACTGCGTGTCAAACCGGTATGGTGACCGCTCCGCCACGCGGGTCGTCAAAATGATAAGGTATTAGGGTTTACGTCCATTAATTTACGATTGTTCTATTTGAAGTTGAATTGTAACTAACGCATCAGATTAAGTACAATCCGTCGATATATCAGTAACATGAGAAGCTTATTGATCGTAAAATAGATTTAGATACGGATGGTTGAAACGGTTGTTAGTTTAGGATTAACGTATAGCAAACACGGGCTTCGGTGGATATGAAAGAGTCATATTATGTCCTTTTTGTATTAAGTGGTTTGTGGAAAAGAGTTGTGGTTTTGACGGTGCTCATCATTCATTGAAATGTTTTTAATTTGATAGAGACGGATAGTTTATATGAAAATACACTTTCGGGTCTAGAATCAAAGACTTTTACGTTTGACTTGTATTTTTTGTTACAAAATTAGAGTAACAAACCACAATGTATCTATGTATGTTTCCATTTATTCATTAGCTTTTTGAACCAAGGCCTCTTTTAATAGCGAATTTTGCTAATGCCCACTATTGGACGAAATACTCTTTTAATAGCGGATTTTGTCAATGTTCACTGATGGACAAAGGCCTCTTTTAATAGCGGACTTTGCCAATGTCCACTTTAGGACAAATTGTCAGTTACAATATTTTCTTATACTACCGCCGGATCGGAACGCGACCTCAACTGAGAAGATCCGGCAAGAAACTCAGCGGGTTTGTCTTTTTTGTTTGTATAATATCTTTTTTTTACTTTTTTAAATTATTTGTTTTTACAAATCTTTCATAGGATAGGTATGTACATACGGTAAATACGTGTAAAGTGGTCAAAACATTGTATAGAATGAATGAATCTTAATTCAATATTTGATAACTCCTCTATACTATAATATAAACGTCAAACGAGCTGTCTAAGCTCATACTCGTCCATGTCAAAAGTGACCCAGATAATCAAGATGTTCCCGCAGGAGAGATGTCCGAACGCGTCGGATCCAATCACGGGAAATACGGATTTCCACTTATATTTCTTCGGAACGAGAAAAAAGATTTCATCCCAGAATTAGGTATGAAATTATTGAGTTTCCTAACGAGGCGTTGTGGAGTTTTGCTCGGAGAATTTTTGGACAAACGATATCCCAATGTTCATGTAGTAAAACCACCTATTCAAAAAGAAAACGAATATGCCTTCCACCAGATAGTAAGTGTTCACAGCCCTCCAGGGATTATAAGCGATTTTTTAATATAATACTAGTTGTCCGTCTTAGGTCAGTTATCGATTTGATTTTACTCCCGAGGACTAAGATGATCGCCTCATATGAAAGTCAGCAACCACGGAACTATAGTTCATATTTAGGTAAAGTCGAAATGCAAGAGTAAAAACAAATACTCCATTGTAGGCTTGCGTCGTCAGTTATGTATGAAATTGACATCAAACTATTATCATCGTAGAAATGTAGTTTACTACATAGAAATGTAGTTTACTACATTTCTTACTTTACATTTCTTCAGGTACTTTACTTAATCAGCTTAAGAAGTTATTTATATCCAATCAACATTGAACTCAAAAGTTTTCCATAAAAGTTAAAATAGAAATAGTTCTAAAAACACTTTTAACCAATTTAGAACTGAACTTGTTTGAAATTTTTGAACATTCGGCTTCGGCCGGAGATCATGGACATTACCGAATAGGCCTTGGCTCTGGATTCAGCCTAAAATCAACCTTAGATCTGACACGGAAAAGACAAGATTTAAGATAATATTATACTTAAATTCATTCTATCTAAAACATCAGAAAAATAAGGGGCCTATAAACGAAACAACAAAACATTTATCGTAGTTATATCTTGATAATATTTTATACATTCCGTATTCAATTTATCTCTGACCCCGACTCTATCGAAATAAACTTCGCTGGCTAAACAGTCCTAACTTTCCGTTGGGCATTGGGGCATGAAAACTTGGTAAATATTACATTTCTTTGCTTTATTCTATTTCGTATTATTCGCTATTCTGCTGAATAATGCAAGATAAACTTTTTGTTTTGATACACTATTTACTCGCGCTTTGAAACCCCTTGCCGGGTTTAATTTGGTAAGCGCTGCCATTAAAGTATTAAGGATATTTCATTAATGGATAAATGCATCAGTTTTTATAGGTTCTTTGCTGGTCAGACATTTTCTCCACTTCATTCAGAATGACCACTTAATTTGAGTTATTTGCTAGTCACTGAAACTGACATGAGTGTTGAAGATCCCAGTTCAGTTGAGCTGCATGGTCGTCTAGCGTATCAGGCTAGAAGACGGCGTTGCCCATCTTCTAAGTTTTGTCCTTTAGTCGTCCTACAACATCAACGGGAAGAGACTAAATGTTAATATTCGAGAACAACATCATAATGTACAGAATGCCCTCTAATGATATGCACACACAATTTTATTTGAATTTTAATCACGTAAATGTGGTCGTGACATAAATATGATTACAATTTTAATTTCACTTTTGAATGTACTCATATAAAACCTGTGTTTGAATTGTTTATGCGTAAACTTAAATATTTACTGTCATCTATTTTTTTTAAATATCTGTTTTTTATCATATTGAATATACAATCACAAATATATAGTGATTATTTTGTAATAATTTCAAAAACAATATATTTTGGTGTAATTTTCACGTACACATGCGTATTATCATATTTATTTCTAACTAACGTTGACAAAACCGAACCTAACATCTACAACAAGATCGTATCGTTGTAAATTAAAACGACCGTTTTAATTTCTTACCAAAATTATGGCTTCAATTATTTGCTGACGTAATTAAGCAAACAAATAGCTAGAACAAAGACTACGAAAATATGCTATCAACAAGCACTTCAGAGAATTTATTTTAAACATCATTCAACATACTAAATAGTACCACAATATCGTTTAAAACTACAATTCGGTGTAAACATCCTTTGTTCTGTTAATTAATTCCCTCGAAGTTAGTTATAGGTTGTCGGGTTGCTAATTTACAGGCGGGCGTGTTGACAGTTTGCTTAAGTGGGTTCTATTACATAGATAGTGATGCCTATGTATCGTATATAGGCGATGCACAGCTGGACCATTAAGATATAAGCCGTGTCGTAAGCTTTTTACAGCATACGTAGTAAACGGACGTGCAATTTCATGTTTCATGATCAGTGGAACTTGGATCACCTTTCGTACTTGTATGGAATTATTGTAGGAAAATTTACGGCAAGGCACGACGAGTGTCGTTTGATTTGGAAGCTCTCACACCTATTTCTAACTTGAAGCAGTTCTTGCGTTGATGTGTGTGGTTGCTGGCGCGCTATCATGTGAGGCGACCATCAAAGCCATGACTGTAATTCTAACCCCTGTTCTATACAATTCGAACATTGCTTACTCATAAGCATTATGATATTCTATTAAGATTAAGTAATAAAAACTTTAAATATGTATTTTTATGAGACGAAGTAGCAAACGAGCATGCATCAGATGGTAAGTGGTTTTTGCCACTACGAATATCTGTAATCAACTCCATGTAGAACAGAATTTCTGCTTGAAGTCAATCACAAATGCGTTGCTACTCTAGAGAACTAAGATAGTCGCTCGTATTTATGCCGATATCCTCATTATTGCAATAAAACACGTAAATTGCTCCATTTTGCAGTAATATATGTGACGTAGGTAATATTCCAGTTGCAATGTGGGTACTTGTTCTGCCACCTTGCAATATCTTGTTGGACTTGTTTTTAATCTCCTAAAAATGCTTTTGGCTTTTGATCTTCTAAAAAAACTTTTTAAGAAAGTGGAACTGCACTACATTCTTCGTCAAAACGTGTTGCAAGTTAAGCAACAACAACCGGTTTGTTCCAGTATCATTGTGACCTCCAGTAATAACATTTTTATGAGCGTTCCAGCGCTCTGGATGGCACGTTAGACAGTTCATCCGGGTTATCTTTAGGTAATAATCGTTAAATTTTTTAGATGCTTCCAAATGGTTTTAAGTATTTTGACACTAGATTTGGTCTTGCAGATCAGCCTTAGTGACTATGTTCTTTGCTTTACTTTTAAAATGATATAACCTTTCTTGGTTTTAGGTATGAAGTTGTTCACCAACATTTCTGCTTAATAGCACCAAGCGTATTGTACTTTAGAATTACTTTTATGTGTTTCAATGTATTCTTCACAATGCAACTAAGGCCGTAGTAAACTATGGGGCTAAAATGCCAAAAAAGTATGACATTATGCGTTTTAAATCTGTATTTCAGAAAAGTTTATCAAAATGTATGGAAAAATAAGATGGACGCCGGACGCGAGACAAGAGATTTTTTTTCACATAGACAGACTTGAGGTGTGCCTTTTTGTTTTAATAAATGTAAAGTTTCCCACTCCCATCGCACGCTTATAAAATTACAAAAGAGTTCTGCATCGTTAACAGCCTCTATCAGGCAGTTGATGTCCATGGACGCCAATGATCACTCACTAATAAGCGATAATTAAGCCAATAACGCCGGTAGATAATTGAAATAAATGCATCAGGAATACTGTAAGGGGAATATATTAAGTATTGCAAATAAGTATATGAAACTAGGTCATGAGAACATAATCATAAGTTTATAAAAACTTATGATTAAGTTTTTATTAAAAGACATACTGCCATTATCTTGCATCTATTATTATGCATCAATATATATCAACATCAATAAAATTTGCCTTCAATTTACCAAACTTACAAAACTAACTTCATTTAATTTATTTCCTTGAATTTAAAATAATAAATAATATTAAATAACAACTTTAGAAAAACAGAAAATAATTATGTTTGCTCGCAATAATTTTAATTATTGCACTCGTAAATTCTAGTAACGGCTTTGACATAATTCGTTCAGTTCTGGCACGGCGCCAATTTTAGCACGTAGCCTGACGTGGCGCATAATAATGATTGCGTTAGCGATCATTTTTTAATATAATTTTTGTATGAAGCTATGTATGGAGCAGTTATAGACTAATGGTTGAAACTCGGCCTCTCAATCGAGGATCCGGGATTCCAATCCCAGGCACCACTGATTTTTCTAAAATTATGTGCGTATTTTACATTACGGCTCACTTTCATATGAGGCGACCATCTCAGTCCTCGGAAGTAGCAACGCATGTGTGGTCGACTTCATATAGAACCACTGTTTTATATGAAGTTGCTTACAAATGTCCATTGGCGGCAGTAACCACTTACCATCAGGTGGGCTGCTTGTTCGTTTGCTACTTCATATTAATAATAATAATAATAAAGTATTAGAATTTAATTATCACTGCTTTTCGGTGAAGGAAAACATCGTGAGGAAATTTGCACATCCTGCATTCGCACTTGGCCAGCGCCTTGGACAATGGCCTAAAACTCTCACTCTGAGAGAAGATCCGTGTCCAGCAGTGGGACGGTACTCTTAAATATGACAATGGGTCCCGGGTTCGATCCCCGGGACCCATTGCGTGTCGGATAGACAGAAATGTTAATAATGAGTTTAGATTTCTGTTCTGGGTGTTTGTGTATTCGTCTTTGTGTTTCCATGGCACCCACGACACTGGAGAAAATCCTACTGTGGGGCTATGAGTGTAAGAAGCGTTTATATTTATATAAACATTTCGGGATTCGTACATAAGTCTTAAATAGCAAGGACGCTAGGAAACTTATTTAATAAAACCCCACACTCCACATTTACTCCACTACATACATAGTTCTCGTCGTAGAGAATTATTTTTTAAAAGTATTTATTATGTTATGTGCTCTAGTGCGGACATAAAAATAATTTCACGACTGCTCTGGCGCGTAGCCAAGTGCTACGAGACATCGTAGAACATAAGTTTGCCGTTACAAATTTTCAGCAATTTCATTATTTTTTTAGAACATTTAGTTTCCGGGAAAGTACTTTTAGAAGTAGTTTTTTAGAATTTTGTTGTAGAAATAATATTTGCTTTTTTTGAAAGTAAATGTGGAAGTGCTACGACAAATATTCTTATTTTAGAAATATAAAGACTAAAAAATATCTTTGTTAATTAATTAGATTATTACATATTTTCAAATGCGTGTTGTAAAAAACTTAAATATTATACCAATAGTTGTCAGTACTTAAACTTTAGATTAGCTTATATTTTGGAAAGAAGAAAAATTTTGATCGATTTTTATACAATCTCTGTGCATATATTTTTTTATAAGCTTGAAGACAGTGTATGATTACAAGTTTTCTTTAAGACTTACTTTTAACAATATTTGCTTGATCAGCCACTATAACTTGCGATAGTAATTTTTCTTCTTTAAGTTGCAATATAATGCTCTTAGACCTTATACTCTGAGCCCTTGCTCATAAGTGTACTTTTTCAGAATTACATATACATAATGATAATAAAAACGCGTGTTTTTAATTTTGTTACCTTTTGTTGATATTCTTTTATTTTCGGGTTAAATTACCTGTAAAGAAAAAAAAAATAACAAAATATTTAATTACTTACAAATAATTGTAAACGTAACAATTTGAAAATAGTTTATTTTTAGTTACATTTGATTCTAATATTTTGTTTAAACTCAACGAATAAGCTCAACAACTTATTTCATGTATAATAATCCAGTATAACGGTATTCATATATATTTCTTTCTTTTCGATTTACAAAAAATACGTAAAACCATAACAAGAGCTGCAATTTCTAATTACTTCTCTATTGAAACAAAGAATCCTCTACAATTATATTATGTGTTTAATAATGCATGTTCTAGCATGCATTGACATAATTTGCTATGTTCTGGCAAGCGGCCAATTTACATTTGTGGAAATAACGAACCGTGCATTAGTGAGTGGAAATTTGGAAATTTGGCAACCAATTAATATTTGATAGAGAAAGCATTAATTGAGGTATAGATTACCATAAAGTTAGATAACTTTAATTAATGATATTAGATTAATTGTTAAGATATAACGATCTTTGGGAAAATATGCATAATTTACTGACAAAAAATTGCTTCACTGTGGCAAGGAAAAAAGTTGATCTTGATTCTTCGTTCAAGCACAGGTTTTATTCCATTAAAATTTATTAATTATTTTCATTTTATTTAAAGTATTTATTGTTAAGGCGACCATAGTAATACCTGTAAAAAAGGTGTGTCTGTTTGCAATTTACACACTTCTCCTCTCATCTCGTTCTGTCTCTTAAACTTATATATTTATGCACATTAGATAAAAAATAAATCGATGCTTGGGATTCCAATAACAACATGAGAGGCTCAGGTTTATACCATTAGGTAATCACATGAATATTGAACCCGAAGGTTTTATTTTACTTTATATGTTAATATTTCAACCGTTACTTGAATCGTGGTCACAGCGATACTCTTACTAAGGTAAGAGTATCGCCTCCATTATAAAATATTAAGGCAATAGCCTAAAATTTCGTTATTTAAAAGTAAAATACAATTTACCATAAGAAACTAAGTTGTAACAGAAGCGATGCAACGAAAAATACAAAAGCGGCCATTTCCAATCGAGTGACGTAACTGTATCGGACGTGAAAAGTAAAATGGACAGCAAAATGGCCGGGAATTCGTCCGACAGAAAGGCTATAGAGTCGAGAACAGCCGTGAAATTGAGAATGGTGATTAGCTGTGCCAATTCAACTGAACATATTAATTTGTTGTAACCATAAACTACAAGGACGATACGCACTTCGCACCATGTTCTGTTTTACAAGGTCGAAGTGCGTATCGTCCTTGTAGTTCCGGGATTAGAATAGGGATACGGTATCCCCTGCATGTAAGAGGCGACTAAAACCAAGCCACCCCGCGAAAGACGGCGGTATGTGTGACCAAATATCGTCGTAAAGACCAGATGATGACTCCGACTGCTTTGGAGATACCGGAGTCCACTTTACCGTGGACTCAGAGAGAAGACCCGTGCCCAGTGTAACCATAATGGGTTGATGATGATAAAGAACAGGTTGCGTTAGTCTACCTGATGGTACCTTACTCATACGTTACCTTGTTCGAGAGCGCACGAGCGCAAAAGCGCGCAAGAGCGCGTGTATACAATTTACATTTTGTTCAATAGTTTTACTTTTACATCTTAGAAATTCTTACAACAATCTCTTCATCAGTCTCAATTTCTTAATTAATATTAACGTAAATCAGGGTAAGTGAAAATGGAACAGTTTTTAATTTAAGCTGACTTTGCTATGTAGCTCGAGAGTAATGCGTTGTAACTTGATTCCGCTGAAAAAACCGAAAATGTGCAACTCTTTAGCATTAATTTTGTCGACACAATTTGATAGTTTAAAAATAATTACTCCATACTAAGATTTTACTACGCGAGTTCACTAGTGTTCATAAATGAAATATAAATTTAAATAGTGTAAAATGTACAAGAATAGGTTTTAATGGGTTTTAATGGATATGACAGTCGCACCGGTCTCATGAACCATCCACTCATTCTCCAGGTGGTAAAATCAGTGTAGTTCGACCGGAGAGGTGCCACTGCCACACCCATTTCTAGCATAAAGCAATTCTTGCGTTTCATTAGAAGGCTGTGGTTGCCGGCTTACGAGGCGACCATCTCAATTCTCGGGAGTTGCAACGCATCTGTAATCGACTTAGATAGAACCCCTGTTCTATATGAAGTTGCTTACAGGTGTCCCTGAGCGGCTACCACTAATCATCAGGCGGACTGCACGGTCATTTGCTACTTTAATCTGAAAAAAAAACATCATTCTACACTTCACGCATCGTATCATATTAGCGTCACAATTATTCCAAATCACATCCGCGCCGGCTCACTTACAATATGAGGTAATCCTCTGAGCTTCACACTTGTTCTATATTTATAAAGCTTACGGATTTCCTTGGACGGTTGTCAAAGTTTACCATCAGATTGACTGCATACTCGTTTACGACTTCAATATTATATAGTTAAGTTCTAAATTCTGAATTAAGTTTTCTAATTCACACGGACAAACACTAAAACCTGTGCAGTTACATAGATACTCACAATACGAACACTCACTCATAATACAAACATACACAATACGCACTCCTACTAATACATGCGCAGTAACACATACACACACACATAACACGCACTCACTAAAAGAAATCATCCAAAAAAACACAAGCACAATTTGGATCTTTTTGCGAAATGAAGTAACAGCGCATTACTTTCGCGCCACGTGGCAAAGCTAGCTCAAAGTGAAGCCCGGATCGTGCTCTACTTTCGGATACACCATTGCACACTTTAGATTTGTAGTCGTAGCCTAAATTTTCTTTTAACGTGTTGTTTTTTCGACGTGTCTGTTGGTGTTTGTGTATTGAAGAAACGTAAAAATTCAGGTCATTACAAATGTGTATACAATTGTTGCGTACGACTTATTATTGTATGTTACTTATGTTTGTGTATGTTTGTAGTGTGAAATAGAGTATTCTATTCTATTCAGAAGTTAATTCGATGTTTTAGCTTAACCATTGAACATTTTATTCATATCTACTATCATAAATTGACAAGCATGTTTTATCTATTTGTTTTATTTATTTTCATCCAGGGCAGAGCATGAATCTTGTGAGATTCAATGGTTCCAAATTTTATAAACATTTAATATTTTTTGTAAAGAACTTCTATGATAAATACGAGTATATGTAAGTTATTTTAATAACTTTACAAATAAACTTTTAATTTTTATGCACGTTTTGTCGAATAAAACTCAAAAGCCTATCGATAAACTATTGATAGTTGAATATCGAATGGTAACATTATTCTCCAATCTTATATGCAGCAGGTCTTTTATCATTACTGTCCTTGTAGTTCTGGGACCAGAATAGGGCTACGGTTAATCCTGCATGTTGCAGAGGGTACGTAGACGCGACTAAAAAGGGGCTTACAAGCGGCAAATGTGGGAGCTCGAATCTCTCGACCAGCGACGATGGGAAGGATGGTATGTGTGGTCGCATACCGTCGTGAACACCAGATGTGGTGGAGTATTAGCCAGAGGGATGCGTTCAGAGGGCTCCGGTTACATTCCTTTGGGCATCCCGGAGTTCACTTTACAGCGCCAGAAACGGCCATTATTACTGGGTAGGAGTCCCACATAAAAGGTAATTTGACGAAATATGCTCGGCTTTTTAAATTTAATAAAAACATTTTAATTCTATTAGAGCACAAAAAAAAACGTTTATTTGCAGGTAAGTTTAACTTTGTACTTTTTAACAAGCACCAATTAAAACTATAATTTACATGACTCCGTTTTAATACTAAAAAGTTATATTCATTAGCGCTAGTCCTTCCCATGTTAATTGGATTTAATTAATAAAAATGGTCTCTACGGTTTTAATTACAATAATGGATTAATTTTGGCGATAAGGGAATTAATTTAATAACTGTTCGAGTTTGCCTAGGCTTTATTAATCCTATTATCGTTAGTATTAAAGTTATCTAGATTAATAAAACGATACGGCTAGATAAAATAGATGTATTTTTGATTTATATTAGTATACAAGGTTTCATTACTAAAGCAGTATAACTATTACTCCTATAGCTGAGAAATCTTTACTTACCTAAGTATCGGTTATAATGCATGGAATCAGATTGGCGTTTCAAAATTAAGAGCATTATCGTAATTAAAATTAAAAATACACCTATTTCTAGCGTAAAGTTGTTGCGTTTGGGTGGATGAGTATACTTGCCAACTCACTTATATGAGGCGACCATCTTAGCCCTCCAGAGTAGCAATGCCTCTGTGATCGACTTCAGATAGACTGTTGGACTGTTTTATATAAAGTTGCATATGTTCATGGGCGGCAATCACCACTTATGATCGGGTGGACTGCATTCTCGTTTGCTACTTCATCTGATAAAAAATACTCCTCTACAAAATCTTATACATTTTGTACATAAATCATGTGCTCGGATCTCGTAGGTACTGGAAAGAGCATATCGCGGATTTTATCCAATAAAACTTATCTGTGTCGACAAGGTATAAAGTTTCAAATACAAGTCCGACAGATGGAGTATCGGAACTTGGGAACCAACTGCAACTTTACCTGGAGATTTCGCCGCATAACTTTCTAAATAAAAAATAAATCAAATAAACTAAAAGCCTTTTATATCTGCTATCTGGAGATGCAATACTGAAGTTTTATAGTAATTAAAGTACCACGGACCTTATTACACTAACGAGTGCAAAAGATATTTTAGAGGTGGTAAAACTCTTTGTCGTTTGACTTAGGAAGTACCACTGACACTTATATCTGCCTAATAAAAGCAGTATGTTTTGGTCTAAAGGGTGTGGTAAGAGAGATATACTTATATGAAGTGTTCCAAATTAGTCCTTAAGCATAGCATCTGTGGCATCTGTAGCATCTGTGGCTAATCTCAGGTAAGCTGCGGCCCACTTTTATATGAGGCGACTATCTCTGTCCTCGGGAGTAGGAACGCATCTATGATAGACTTCATATAGAACCGCTGTTCTATGTGAAGTTCCTTACAAATGTCCATGGGCAGTAGTAACCACTTACCATCAGGTAAACTGCAAGCTCATCTGCAAAAGTATTTTTCAAGATTGAACCAGTCTCAAATTATACTTTTTACTGTTATAAATATTTGTATTTCAGTTATCCAGTTCGACGACTGATCATGACATTGGTAAATTTCACAGTCGTTTCCCACTTCGATTGGGTTCAAAATCGTCAATACTGTCATTTCTAGTTCAATACTCATACGAACAAAGCTGTGCGATATTGCACAGCGCTTGGCTTTCGTTACAAAGAATAGAAAGCATTGGCGCTGCATTACAAAGAGAACGTTACAGACGGATGTCCCGGAATCTATAGATCCTCTGTCATTACTTGGAATGGAAGGATGAAAAAATATAGATATGATCACTTTTTTATAGGTTCCATATCATGACACAAAACACTAACTGTATCCTTACGGACCAAATTTTGCACTTTTTGTGATTTACATAAACCGACCACAGGATTTCGCGTTTGGCCTAATTAGAACGATCTTCTCTGTTAAAGTTCTCAGATTGTTTTTGTTTTTATTTCTATTGTTTCTCTTACTAAACGTGGAAAGTAATGACGTTCAGAGATCACCAGAATTGTATAATTTGATGGAATGACGACGACACGACACGACGTTCACTGGAACGTCGTGACCACGATCCAAGTAATTGAGTCGAAATAGGTAAGTTTATTTGGTAGGCTTAAACGCTAAAACTACTCAACCGATTATCATGAAACTTTGTACGCATATTTTTAGAAACATTAGAAATAACATAGGGTACTTTATATATGTAATATTTTGGCAAACACATTTGTTTGACAAATAATTTAAAAAATGTAGCAACTTCAAACCTTTCAAATTAATACTTTATTTAATATAGCATCAGCTATTTTGAATTTTTGTATATTTCATATTTTTTTGTCCCTTGTAAGTATAATACTAAATTACAATTCTTAGAATAGTTGCAAGTCTATTGTTCTAATTACCGCGAGCGATGCGAAAAGCTAGTAAATTATGGATTAATTATATTGTAGCAGTACTACAGCTACTTTTTATGCCGTATAACCAAATCCTTATCATATCTGCTTAGTCAGGGACCGAACCTAAACCAATAGGTTCTAGACCAGACTAGGCTAGACTGGTTTTATAATATCAAAGTATAACAGAAGTGATGACAATCACCAAAATAGTCAGTTTTAAATTAAACAAAGTCTTTAGATAAAGCTTTTCCTACTGGAAACTCCCAAAATAATATCTCCGATAATTAATTTTTCGCCACTTTCAATAGATTTATCTTGTTTACGTTTTCGTTAAGAGGACGTTCCTTAAAATTAAAATTTGACACTTTGACAGGTTTTAGATGGCTT
>DWNE01004438.1:0-15179 GCA_018249875.1 Cecropterus toxeus
GGAGACAGTTCCTTCCCAATTCTATTGTTACAGTTACAGTCTTAAATGTAGGGTTACTAATCGCCTTTATGCAAAGTTAAACAAAAAAAAATAACACTAATATTAATTATTGAATAGTTAAACAGTACCTATGTAAGTTGTATGTGAGTGTGAGTGTATGTTGCACATGCACGCGCGCGCGCTCCCGCGCTTGTGTGTTTGTGTGTGTGTGTGCGTGTGTGTATGTGTGTGTGTGTGTGTGTGTGTGTGTGCGTGCGTATGTGTGTGCTGATTTATTAGTTTGAACCTTATAGGTGAGTGTATGTTTCTATTATAAGCACAGGATATCCTTTTGTAACTATATCTTTAACTTCTTATCGTTAGCGAATATTTTTATTCTCATTGTACAAACACATTAGGTAGCCATTTGTATGGAATCCGTAAATTCATTAATCCTTGTAGAAGAAGGGTCTGGCATAATACTGAACTTGGTTTGCATCGTTGCTTGGTTTCCACATCACGCTCACTGGTTATTTAAAATATTACTGGTTATTTTCTTGTATTTTGTATTCTATAGAAATAATAACACTAATAATAAATAATCATTATACAACCTAGATGATATCGCCTTTGTACATGTATGTGCAGTCATGTGTAAATGTTTGTACGAAGAGCTACAATTTGTGAATAAAAAATTGTAGCAAGTGTTCAATGTTTTAGCACGAATGCTTTAACTAATTTATTACCTACATTTAAGTAATTATTTCTTAAATACTGCTATTAAATCTGATTTTAAAAACCTGTAAAAGAATTATTCTGTAACAATACTTTACGAAATAAAGTTCATTTAGAATCCATTATTAGCCTTTGGAGCTCCATCGCTGGTCTCAATTATTTCGAACTATTCAAATTGGTCATAATTATGTTCTTTACATCAAATGGTTACACGCTGTCTGCTTCAGATAGTCATTTTTTTTCAGAAAAGAAAATCTAAGTAATTCTCCTTGTAACGAAAGCAATGTGAAATAGCCCGTACATTAAAACCCATTCATAATCTTCCTTTTCTAAACCTCCAATACTGAATGAGCTCTTTGGATCGAATGAACGAATATAATCGTTTCACCCGCAATTCAATTCGTTAGGAGCCGCGATTCTTTTTACCAAATTCACTTTCTTTGTGTTTTCCGCATGAAAGAGTCCTGTGTGGAAATTTTCAAAGAATAATTCAAAGTTGGCGAAGTGTGCGATCACGAAAGTGACTCGCTCGATTTTAATAAGGACTCGGCACTCCAATGTCACTTTTGCGTTTGAATTTTTTAAGTGGCTTCGAGGAGTGGGACGAAATGTATTCCGTGTAGGGTGGCCTCGTTGATACTTATTAGAGACTTTTGTATGTAGATCTTTTTTTAGTTTCATTTATTGACTGAAAAAGAAGGAGATTCTATGTTCGGCTGTATTTTTATATATTCGCCAATTTCTTCAAAAAGTGGAATAAAAATGTCTTATAAGCTTGTTAAGCTCTAGTATTTCAAAACCTATTTCAATTATTCTTTTTTTTGCTGCAAGTAAGATAACCTACTTCTACCATCGTTTAACGTGATATTATTTCAGGGAAAAAACGGTAAAAGTTACAACTTCACGACGTTTTTATTAAAATAAATATATATAAACATTCAAATTATACACATATTATATGTTTTTGTTATAACAAAACGACCTTTCGTGTCATTATCAAAATGCAAGCCTAACGTATACAATTAAGACTTGCTGTTATTCAACAAAACGACTGTCACCCTATTATCAAGTGTCCTGAGTGTAAACTGTGACGAACTTTGTAGAAGTTATCCCCTCGATTTGCGAAACACGTGAGACTTGGGTACCTCCAACAATCTCGCCTACGTCAAAATTTTACCAGTTTTCCTTTATGACTCTTGTTGAACGCGTGAATCCTTGAAGTTGGTAGCGAAAGGAAATCTTTTGGTTTAATATTGTAAACTTTTCGTACCTACATTTCTTTGAAACAGAAGTAACCAACGAGCTTGCAGCTAGAATATATTAATAAATTTTGAATGATTTCTGCAACTTATGAAAATAAATGTTAAAGTTTATGAGGATATATATACTGAATGATGAATGATATTACTGAATATGAACTGATGAATAATATGTTACTTTCCCATTTAATAACTAAGCAGAAATTGATAAAATTTGCCATTAATAACAAGCCTTGCAGAAATGTTTTTTTTTGTGGTTTCTATATGAATAATAAACATATATCCTTTGATTATAAAATGTCGTATTTTAATCGAGGCGACGATTGAGTAAAAAAGTCTATAAAAATCCATTGTGTAAAAACAGACATTCCCCCATATGGCGTAAAGGTATGAAATTTGACAAAAAAAACGGCGCGTGGTAAATATGAGCTCGATCATTACGAGCGTCGCAAAGCACTAGAGCGCATCGCTGATCAACTGCGTTCATCCCTTTAAACAAAATGTTTGTACCTGAGCTCAAACCGAAAAATAATTGCATTGACATGCAATAACAGTATAGTACATCGGACCTCAAAAAGTTAGTTGTAAAACTTTAGTTTTGTAACTTCAATTTTTCTTTATGGAAATTCCGTAACTGTTTTTTTATCTGACTGAAGTAGCAAACTAGCCTGCAGTCCACCTGATGGTAAGTGATTACTGCTGCCCACGGACATCTGTAATCAACTTCATATAGACTTGGGGATTCTATCTGAAGTCGATTACAGATGCGATCGTCGGCTATCGGCTTGTATAAAAGAAAATAGATTGAAATTTGTGAGTAACCATTTAAAATTAGATCGTATTACCAATATAACATTTTCTGTACGAATCTTGAGCTCCGCAAACTCATTAAACAAGATCTAAGATAGTCTTGGTCTAAAACCTGCATTTGCATCAAACCACAAAGACCCGCAGGTTCGGTTCCGCTCAAGAAGAAGACAATATGGCGATGGCGATATCGCATCGCATTATCAACGCTTAAGCAGCTAAGTGGAACGCGCGTTGCCCGTCACACCTCATGATTTTAAAACACATGTCTGTATCTATCCTTGTTTCGCCTCAAGCAAAAGTGTTGCCATCCTTCTCTTCTAAAGACGGTGATCACCCGCTCGTAGTTTTTTTCGATATTCTTTGAATTTTTTGTCTTAATCGAGGACGCGTGCCAGGATGTGCGCATAAATTACCGTTTATGTTAAATTTACTTAGTACTTACTGCATTTATGTTAGACGTTGACTTGTAAGCAACAATATTAAATTGAAATATTTTATATAACAATAATTCAATTTAATTAATAAACTACTGGATAAAATACTTTTGGCCTTTATTATAAGCTTTTACCGTTAATACCTTCTGGCGTAACAATCCCTACGCCAGCCTTTTCAGTTCGATCGAGGCTAGATTCGATCATAAGCTCGTCAGAAGCTTAAAAATATAATTGAGTTTTCGGTTAATCCCACTAACAGACTCTCATATAAATAAATGATTAAAAAACTTGTCAGATGCTTCTAGTATCACAAATGTGCGAATAAAAAAAATATAGGTATTGTTCAGTATGTATAACTGGCCGAAATACTGAATTTCTGATTTTCACCATTTCATTTAAATGGTGAAATTCAAAAATATTCAGATTGAATATTTTCTTGCCGTCAAGGATTACACCGAATATGTATTTTATTTTTGTGGTGGTCACGGGACCTTACGGGAGACCTGAGAAGTGCAATAGGCTGACCGGTCGCCAAATATTGCGCACGGAAGACGGTGATATTAATTTTTATTTTCCACCTGCTTCTATTGCCACTAGCGCACAAGGATTTAAACTTACCAGCGTCCTGAAATTCATACAGGTATGTTTATATACCTATGTATGTAAATGTAACGAGTAGACAAAATTCCTTTGGGAAGTATGAAAAGGTTCATATACTTGTAGGAAACTCTTCAAGTTAATTCTGTGTAACGAGTTTAAAATAAAAACACACTAAAAATAATATTAATGGTCGTACGAGAGTTATATAGGTTTTTATTATGACCTCTGTGAATCTTTACATTCATTTCAAAGATTTTATTCTTCATATTCAGAGATCCTTGCAGTACTTCGAAGCTTAATACAAAAGAATATGCTGTATGTGTAAGTTTACCATTCAATAGTTTATTTGTAATGTAAAAAGCGAAAGCAGCTAAACAATTTTTCCGTCTACTAGTCAAAGGACTTTGAGCTTTTTGCGTATTGACGGCAAAAATGCATAGCGGAATGTTTTCTCGATATGCTTCGTTTGGTACAAAATGGCTGCAATTATTTAAAAAGGAGAAATGTAGTATAATTTAAAGTACGTAAGACTTCAAAAATCATGGTTTTATAATACCAATAGAATTAGCAAAAGAGCTTAGAGTCCACCTACATAGTATGAACGTCGTCATTGGAATTCGTGAACTATAGACCCTGAAAAAGATTGACTTTATACGTAAGGCGTCACCAAACTTGTTTGTATCAATTAAGGAACTTCCCACATCTTGTAAACTAAAATAGAGCAGTTGATGCTGTGAAACAAGAACAGACTTAGAGTGGTACCCCGAGTCCACACATGAAGAGTCGTGCCTTTTGTAACTCGTAATTCTAAGATGTTTAAAAAGTGACGATTTTGGGATAACTCGCTTATTGCTTTTCTAAAAACGATTTTTAAGACTACTATTACTTAAATATTATTATAAATAATGTAATATTGGATAAATATTGAAATTATCTTGTATGGTACGTACAAACCTACAATAAAATATATATTTAGCTTAAAAAACCTACTAATTTTGTATTTTCTAAATATTATCCAACTGTATAATTTTATCGACTACTTCTTTTCATCTCGTATAAAAGATATAAAACTCATTTTATAAAACATATCAATAAGGACTGTTATTAATTAAGTACTCAAAAGTTTGTAAATGTTACATTACCAGACCAGAATAAGGAACAACTTAGAAATTTGGTTTAAATTAATTCTAATAGAAATTTCATAACCGTCAGCCATTGGGAATATTAGGTCCAAACTTAGATCTCTCACATAGCTGGTAAGCTTGCCTAATACCTAGCAACTAGCATTCTAACAAAGTAGAGCTTACCTATGACTTGTACAAATATAGAATCCCAACGCTTACAAATATGACTACGAATATGCTGTCTATATCTTGGATGCAATACAGCAGTATGATACTATTCTAAGTTCCAACCGGCAATAACCCGGCTAATTTCTAGGTTTATGGTATCAGTATAACAAAGCCGAACAAGACGTCAGCCGTAACCGCACGACGCTTGCCGCAGCCGCTATCGCAAGCTGCACAGCTTGCAACCGTAACAGGGGTGTGCAATAGAGCAGCAAGCGGGTGCTATACTCGCATAAAAATATTATACCTGTATATTATATGCTATACTTTATTATTTGTACGAGCCTAATGTTATCAAGACCGGTAACGTCGTACGCCTGAACTGTGATTGATTCTAGATAAAAATCTTGTTTTATATGAAATCGCTGACATGGACGGCAGCCGATTCACCTGATAGTAAATGGCTACTGAGCCATTTACTATCAGGTGAATCGGCTGCTCGTTTGCTTCTCCAATCTTATAAAAAACTACCATGATATGTCATTACCGTTGGAAACACATTTCGGTAAGATATAATAATAATATAATCATATAAAGAATATAATTTTAAAAAATGTCATGTAACTTAACAGTTTTTATAAGAGAATTCTTCATATTTTCATGAAAATTATTTTCAGTTTCTTTTTTATATATTCTAAAATATTGTATGAACTCAGCATGTCATACAAGTTTTTGATTGCTTTGCCTTATATGCTATATGCATTTTGAAATGGAACAGACATCATTTCAATTATAGGAACCTAAGAGAAGAACAAGAATCCGTTAATAACAAACCCAAATATTTGACGATGAAAAAACGCGGATTGCCGGAACGAAGCCGGAATTGATAGGAAACCGCGAAACAATGTTTGGTCTGCTCCTCGCCGATAATAACGAGGTTTCCACCCGAGAGGGCGCCTAATGCGCTTCAGGATATACACTCAATTTCATAAAGTATTATCGAAGAATTGTTCCAACGCTATTTATTGTGGATTGTAAAACATAAATCATTTAAAAAGATGTAAAGACACAGCTTAACCGTTTTAATATTAAAAGTGCACCTTTGAAAAATATCAACAACAAAACAAACTAGTAACATTGCTAAAAATAGTACAACAAAAACGCTGACTGCGTAAAACGATTTTTTCGTTCATAATGATAATTATATCTAATTTAATTTCGGCAGGATAATCAAGTAAAATTACTAACACATTGCCAAGAATTGACAAATTCTTGCATTGCCAAGAATTTGTCAAAGCACTACCGTGCTTTTCGATAACATATATGTATATACACATATATATATTGTGAATGGTCTATTTCCTAGCTTTCATTTGATACCCATATTGTTGCGATACTAAAAAAGTCTTCTCTCTTTTTCCTCTATTTGTAGGCGCCGTAAATTATATAGCCTATGATACTGCAAACTGAGACAATTTTAATGATATGTCATACGTCACAATCCGTTAAGCGATTTAGGCTTAGCGCGTATCATAACATACATACTATACATACGCCAGAAAAATATAACCATCCTTCTGACGCAGTCGGGTAATAACAACCTGCCAAGTGCGAATCGGACTCGCGTTTGCTGTTTGGCGCCCCCTGTTGTTATACCGACAACAGAAATACATACTCTGTAAAAATTTCAACTGTCTAGCATATAACGATTCACAAAATACAGCCTGATGACAGACATACGTACAGACAAACAGCGGAGTCTTAGTAATGGGGTCCCGATTTACCCTTTGAGTACGAAACTCTAAATAACACAAAGGAAATCGCATTGTTCAAGCCAGTACTTACCACAAAAGAGGTATAAACTGTCACGTGTCTGGTCATCCATGTGTCTTTGTGTAACTGGTGGAAGTAGTACAATTCTTTTACCTACTCATCTATTAATGCTGCATCAAACACCCCAAGAGCATCTGAGACCTAAAACAAGCAGGCTCTACTAATAAATGAAGCTGTCGTCAATCTAAAGGGAGTAATTTGTCAACCCAGTCAACGTCGCTTATTTGAGGATTTACTAGTAATTGTGTTCAAGAAATTTTACGCAATAATAACGCGGCAATTCGTATAAAACATTTTAGCTATTATTTCGCCATTTTACTGATAAAACTGTATGTTCTCCTATAATCCCTCTGAACTAGTCCAACTTCTTTGGCTCATTATACAGCTAAACAGTTTAACGGCTTTTTAATTAGGCTGTTAAAGAGAAGGTTATTTTTAACTTTTGAGGAGATTAATGGACTACATTGAATAAATTTATGGTATTTTTTTGCCATAAATTGCACTTTTTACCTAATATATTATTTTGACGCAATTAACTGAAAATAGCCTTATAAAATTAATAATTTCATCTTTATGGCTGTAAAAAATTCAGTTGAAAAACTTTACGCTAATGTGTTAACTACAAAGTTTCATCATAAAGCAACATTTTAATAAAGGTTTTTATAGTTATTTTTAATATAATAAGTTTCGCAAAATTTTGATAAAAAATAAACCTGTAAACAGAAATATAATGTCAAGTTTATATCAAATTGTCTGCTTAACAAAAGTATTATACTTTAAAAATATTATACGATATGTAAAGATACCAATCTTTATATATCGTATAATATTTTTAAAGTTCGATGTTACACACTAAATGCCCGTTTACTTATTCAATAGATTTTTTTTTTTTGTATTTGAATGAGCATTGTAAGACTATTACAACAGTAGACGTAACTTATTTGATTATTGTATGAAATCGAATTGTATAGCAGCACTCGAATAAATATGTTATTATAAAATTCTATTCCTAAAGATGCACTATCTACATTTAGTAGATCACTCTCATTCTTTAAAAATGTGCATTTACCAAGTTTTTCAGCTGCTCTCTCAAATACCATCTTGTATTCAACTGTTGTATGTAAATTATTATATTTCGTGCTACCAAGATAGAAAACGCAGCCCTTAAAATATAACAGGAAAGATAAAGGCACAAAAACTCCCCTGGCTCGGCCAAGAATGGGAAAAGATTTAGGGTGAAAAGAGTACATTTGGGCCAACCAAGGGCGACGTCTTATTGGTCGCCTCAGATTTCAATGGATCCATAGAGGCGAGGTGGATCTTTGGAGACTTAGAGTCTGTAACTGGCAAAATGTATCCAGGGATCGCGTCACGTCTTTGGGGCCCTGACCCAACAAAGTCCAGTTATTCAACTGTTCTTTGCAATCTCGCTTTTGTACAAAGACTTGATCTAGCAGCTATTATTCAAGAACTAATGGTAGAATCTGTTTCTTTTCCAGATGTCTACTCTGTCAGAATAGTGAACACACGGATACCAGAGGTCCTTCAATACGGAACAAAAGACGCTATCACACTCGATTGTGATTACGTGCTAAGCAATGTGACAGGGCTAGTGATAAAGTGGTTTTACATGGACCGCTCGCATCAAGTATATCAGTGGATTCCACCGCATAAGCCTCAAGCGTTGGGACTTTTGAGGAACAAGGTAATGATTGTAATGAAGTAAATGTTATAATATTATAACGACACAGTTAAACATTACATTACAATTTTATTACGCCGCGTATTTTTTTTATTTGGCAACAGTAACTTTGCATTGTTATTTACGTTATTTTGATGGGCCACATCTATAGACGCACGTTAATCTGATTGTTAGCTTGGCGATGCTTGTCTTTATATGTTTTGCGCCATCTGTACATTGTCGAAACTATAAGTATAACTATAACTATCTTACAAAACTAAGCGGCCTGCGGTGTTAGTTCAACTGGGTGCGGGGTTATGTTCGTAGATGGTGTTATTTTCATTACGATACATATTATGTTCCTGTCGCAATCTTATCTTTTATGCATATTACTTGTACTAATACGATATTTCACATCTGCCAGGCGTCCCGTGACGGCTATTTTTTCTTTCTCTCTTTGTCTTGCATCAAGTAATATGACAACACTCTGCTTCAGGGCAGTAGTATTAGTAAAAAACTTCAGGCTTACTCTTTGCAGCAATCCAATATACATCATAACATCAGAGACGACAATGCAGCCACACCTTATGTAAGAAATTTCAAGCTAATAACTGTACTCAGACCTACTGGTCTAGCTAATAACCGATCAGAGACTCATCTTTATATTAAACTTTGGCTTTTGTTCTGGATCTGGGTGTTTGTATATACCGCGTATATATCAAAAGCTCCTAGGAGACAGGGAACTCAGATATTGTTATATTAGTGGAAAGAGCTATTATTATTAGGTTGGAAGACGACTAATTTAGTTTTTCTATATAAAAATAAAGGCCGTTTTTCTTTGATATAATGAATTAACAATTTATTATTCATTCTGGTCTAAAATTTGCTATCTTTATGTCAGTGACACAATGCAAAGCTCATATTTTATTTTTGTTTGCTGTCAAAAAATATGCGGTTAAATTTGACCTTCTCATTTAAAGCGAAGGTTTAGGAATAACTAAATTTTTAGAAAACGATTTTTCAAATATAATCAGAAGGTGCCAGGTAAGGACAACATGATGCATCTGTTAATATGTACCATAGAGGTTGGCAATCCCTTGGCAACTTTAGCAAGCAATTAGGCATAGTATTGTCCTGTAGAAGTTCAAAGCCAAACAATTTTACAGCAAAGACAGTTGAAAAAAAAAATACATGAGACGTTTGTATTTCGAAATTTAAAACCTAGCCTTGTAGTCTGCTAAAAAAAAAATTGACAAAAAAATATTACCGACTTCCATGCCACAAACAAGTAAAAAATAATCCAAATATATATTGGTTTAGTACGTCAACAGTACATAGTACGTTCTACGAGTATATACCTAAGCGCCGACTTCAGAACTATGTACTATGTACTGATTTTTTACTTACGTCACGGATAGACGTATAGACGACCCGCGTGGTCGAGCGGTCACCATACCGGTCTGACGCGCAATGGGTCCCGGGTTCGATTCACGGCCAGACAGAAATATGAATGATGAGTTTAGATTTCTGTTCTGGGTCTGGGTGTTTGTGTATTCGTGTTTGTGTGTCCATGGCACCCACGACACAGGAGAAAATCCTATTGTGGGGCTATGAGTGTAGAAGGCGTGTGTGTGTAGAGCGGTTAAAAATACTATTTTCACTTTACATATTTGAAAGACTAAGAGCCAAAAATCTGATATTTCTTCGAAATAAGAGTTGTTAAATAACTTTTTTATAGTTAAACGACATTTATAATAATTGAATGAATGGATTGTGAAGTTGACTGCGAAAACCAATCCTTTGTCGGTAAAAACGATTTTACTTTACGAACATCGTTGAAATAAAAAAACATACTTAACTGAAAACATATTGAAATATTAATATTCATTATTGATCTTTTAACAGCGTTTAAAAATGGTTTTCAATAAAATTATCGATAATATATCAAACACGTAATCAAATTTTACAATCTTATAAACTTCTAAAGCACATGACTAATATTTGATGGGCATTCATCGGAAAGAAGCAATATTGCTTAAGTCGAACTACAAGCGCAGCTAATAATATTTTTTTGCTAAAATATTCCAGTTTAACGTTCTTATAATTCTACCAGCTGCCTCAAAAATGTAGGAAAGCGACACGACAGTTTAATTCTTTTGAACAGAAGTTGTCAAACTTGTTTCATCCAGTAGTGTCAAGTAGCTGAGACCCGCAATTTCATTCGCGTATAAAAATGTTACAATTTTAAATCATTTTAACTTAACATATGACAACTCAATAATTTAATAATAAATTAATAATTAATAATTAATAATTGAATACAGATTTTAAAAAATAAGCACAGAAAAACAGATTATTATTTTTTCTCAGTCATTTTTTTGCAAAATTACGTGTGCGGACGTAGTTTTTTTACGCCCCCAAAAGGTGGGGGGAGAGAAAAATATAACAAGAAATACAAAATATAAGAAAAATATAAAACATAAAAAAATTACATCATTTTATTGAAAAAGATAAATCAACAATTGTCGTTTAAAACGTTTTAACGCCCCTCATTTTGCTCTGAGTCCTTTACAGTCTCCCTATCGCCACTAGAGCCCACAAGGAATATCCCCCATTTTGAAAAACACTGCTTTATAGGAAACGATGACATAAGTGGTGCGATCCCTATGTTGTTCTGTCTGTAGGCAATCCATATCTGACTCCGAATCTATTTAGGACTTAGAACGTCAGGATTCTCTCATTTGGATGCATAATTAGGATTCTTAACAAGTATTCATGGGCGATAGTTACCAATTACAACAATATTTCATACAAGTATTATTAGATGTTTTTTATAAGACTGATGTAGCAAACCAGTACACAATCCACCTGATGATAAGTGTCCACTGCCGCCCATGTACCTCTTTAAGGAACCCCAGATAAGATCGGTCTTACATGAGGTTAAACACAGAGGCGTTGCTACCCCTGAGGACTAAGTTGGAACGCCTAAAATAAGTAAGTCTCACATACCCCTCAGACCAGAACACAGCAGCGCATAACATTGCTGTTATTAAGCAGAAATATGTGTGGTGGTGCTTCTGGAGTCGAACCACAAAGAGTTCTACCACCTTTAAATGCTGCTAATCTAATAATAAAAATCGGCCAAGCGCGAGTCGGACTCGCAGGCAAAATCGACATTGAGAAAAAATGTTTTTAGGAACTTCAATGTCATTTTTAAAGTCCTTTCTATAGACACCACACGTGTATGTAAGGTGAAATAAATATTTTGAGTTTCAGTTCCATGTATAGGGAGCCCCCCGTAATTTCAGATATTTTGTTTTCTTGTACATGATTCGGTAAGCGATTTACAATTACCTACCAAGTTTCAACTCTTAGTCTTAATAGTTTCCGAATGAAGTGGCTGTGACATACGAACAGACGGAGAGACGGACAGACGGACAGAAGGACAGACGGACAGATGGACAGACGGACAGATGGACGGACAGACAGACATGACGAATCTTTAAGGGTTCCGATTTTTGCTACGGAACCCTAAAAATACTAATGAAGTTATACTTGTGTATTTGCGTCGGAGATCTTATTTGTTTCAAACTTATTGTGAATATAACTTTCAACTCTCATAAATTATTTTTAAATGACAGAGAAAATAAGTACCAACTTTAAATGAATGTAACTATCGTTGTAGACACATAAAACATAAAACTTAAATTAAAATGATAGCCAATCTTTTACAAATTCTATTACAGAAATCTTTTTCGTTAACTTGTTTCAGTTTGGTAACGCGTTTTTCTTTAAAAAATAGCGTAGTTGAATTATTTAGGGTTGTTTTGTCTATTTTTTAATATGTACGGGACACTGTATGTATGTTTGTATATGTCCATTTCTGCGGCAAGCGTTACAGCCTTATCGGATTCTGATATATTTTTTGACATATATTACTTGAATCATCTCAGTTTGCAGAGTGGCATAGGCTATGTATTTCTCTTATGCCTGTAAACGGGGAAAAAGGGGAGGCTTTTTTATTAACGTAACAATATGGATATCAAATGAAATGTAATAAATAGACCATTCCAAAAACCTATATATTGTAATACTTTCATGTTACTTTTTTTACAAAAACTAACAAAAAGCGTTAAATTGAATGTATAGTTCAATTAGTAAGTGAACGATAAGAAAGGATATTTAGAAATTTAATTCTAAAGAGGTTTAAATAGGGGTTAAAAGTTTGTATAAAAATTCGCCAATTTTAAAGCAAGCTCTACGAAACTTAGTATCTGGTGTTATGGGTAGAAATAATGAATGCAAACAAATACACCAAGTTTTTTAATATCCAACGAAGTGGCCACGGGTCTGCTAGTCATCTATAAGTTTCAACTCACTAGCTAATAAGGTTCATGAGGTGTCAGACACACGGACACCGAAGTCTTAATAATAGGGTCCCGATTTTACCTTTTGGGTACAGAATTCTAAAAATTGATCAATTTCGCCATAATATCATTCACGTACAATAATAAAACCGATTATATTATTTTAATGTTATTCTACACGACATTTATATATTATACTAGCTGCGCCACGCGGTTTCACCCGCTACTGCATAAGAAAGAACAAACGAACATATATCTTATATAGTCTATAGCTTCCCTAAATAAATTCAACACAAAAAGATTTTTTTCAATTCGAACCAGTAGTTCTTGAAATTAGCGCGTTCAACCAAACAAACTGTATTGCTCTATAATATTAGTACTATATAGTTACTAATATAGTATATTATAATTATTTAAGTTGCTACTACTATTATTTCTTCATTACGTTGAAACTTTTTACTAGCCGTTTTTAACAAACCTGCTGGACTCAAATCAACCCTAAATAGGAACTGAGATGGCTACCACTGACATCTTACATTCTGTTACATTACTATTACAATTAAAAAATAGTTTTTATCGGCTTTATCGTCATTTGACGACCAGCATGCCGGAGCGGTCACCATACCGGTCACCATAGATTTCTGTTCTAGGTCTGGGTGTTTGTGTATCCGTCTTTGTGTGTCCATGGCATTCACAACACAAGAAGCATCTAAAGTTTATTATTATAACAGACACTGTAATATATTGTTGCAGCTCGACCTTACCTACAAAGTCTCGCAGGACCCATACACGCAGTACCGCGCGCTTCGCATCCTCTCCCCAGGCACTGAACTTACCGGGAACTACACGTGCGTGATTTCAACGTTCCTAGCTGAAGACGAGAGAACGAGACCTATGACTATATTCGGTAAGAAACTTATAATAATTAGGTAACGACTGATTTTTACTCACTTATTTATATTTAAGCAAACGAACATGCAGTCAATCTGTTAATATGTGGTCACCGCCTAAGGACATCTACAATCGATTTGATATAAAATAGGGGTTCTATCTGAAGTCAATCAAGATGCGTTGCTACTCCCGAAAACTAAGATGATCGGCTCATATGATAGTGAGCCGGCTAAACCATTCTAGCTCGGGCTGTTATAAGAAATAGAGCATGTAGCTATTTATTGGATACTAGCTATGCCACGTGGATTCACCCTACATAAGAAGACTACTATATAAGAAAGAACAAACAAACATATATGTTATATAGCCTATAGCCTTCCTCAATAAATATACTATTCAACACAAAAAGATTTTTTCAATTCAAACCAGTAGTTCCTGAATTAGCGCGTTCAACCAAACAAACTCTACTGTTTCATAATATTAGTATAGATACAAGGTTAATTCTGCTTTTAATTAATTAATACATATTTTGTTTTACTTTGTTGTATTAAAATATATTTTAGTTTATGACATATTTGTGGACGACGGTGGCAATAACCAGGAAAAATATTAAATATTAAATAAAGCAAATTTTCAAAATATTAAATAAAGCAAATTTATTTATCCAAGCAATATACTTAGTGTTTTAATAATCCACAATCTACAATTACGCTCAGCCACAAAGCTTGATGCTGCAAGAGTCAGCGTTCAGCGAATTTGACAAACGTTACAAGTTGCAGCGAAATTTCGTGGTCATAAAAAAATTGTGCACATACATTTTTGTTTTTTTTGTTTGTTTTAAATGTTCAACCGTAAAGCGTAGAGCGATTTTTTGCAGCCTTCAGATGTTTGAGCCCGATAATATTTGTTGTTACAACAACTTGTATTTTTACCCTGGAGTTTGCCCTCGCCCTATCCTTAATTATTTTCATTGTTATTTTATTGCTGCGTTAAAATTACTCGCTAAAAATAATATAACATTAACTTACTTCAATTATCTAAATTGGTATTTCGTTACAAAGGAGCGCAAGTTATCGTCTTGTCCACTTGTAAAATTTCTACAAATGGCAATAAATCTCAATTTTGCTTTGACATTACTGAAGTAAAAAAATCGTCAAAGAGCGAGTCGAATCCGCGCATTAAGGGTTCCGTACCATTATTCATAAACAGTAAATATTCTGTGAAAATTTGAAGCGTCTACCTGTTATCGTTTTTAATATTGAGCAAAAAACACGTTTATTCTATGGGGACCCACCTTAATA
>DWNE01004439.1:0-15178 GCA_018249875.1 Cecropterus toxeus
TATTCGTTCTTTCTCTTTGTCACATAACGCATACAATTGTTATTGGGCAAGGATGCCCATCTTATGCTGACAACCTCAACAGTCGTAATACTGGATGGAGACTTCACCCAGGTAAGTGGGTATCCTTTAGTGTTTACCACGATGATCAGAAAGCCAGAAGGGATTTCCTTCTCCACCGCCACGGGATTACGTCAAGGGATCCTCCGACACGACAGTCTTGGATAAATTTACCTCCTTCCTCCTCGAGTGGCGACCACGTTTAGGCAAAAGGAGCACAGGTCGCCCCCGACTAAGTAAACCGATGACCTGAAGAAGACAGCGGGGAATCGTTGGATTCAGAAGGCACAGGAACAGTTGGGAGTGGCGCCGTTTAGGGGAGGCCTATGTCCAGCAGTGGACCTCGAGGATGGATTACCTCTTTCCTCTTCCAATGTGTTAAAGAATCGTGAATGTTATTAGTTATAACAACACAACAACCTGTCACTCAGGTTCTTTTGACACCTATCACAGGCGCCAGGCTCTCACCAGGTACACTTGGATATAACCCTCTGGTTTGCTTTGTCTCTCAACTGTTGTACCTAAGACCCTATAATACATTGTATGATATACTTAACTGTGAGAGCAAATAAATGTTTTTTTTTTAGTTATGTTTTACACACCTGTCGTCCGGGTTCCACGCGTGCTTGAGCTGCATCTCCGGGTGCGCGGGCGGCGCGTCCAGTAACGCGTCGAGCCGCGCGGGCCGCGGCGGCTCCGGCGCCAGTTCCCGCGCTACAACCGCCTTGAACGGCGCCGTGCACTCGCGCGACACCGACTTTACACCGCCGGACAGCTGCGGACACGTACACCGTTTGTGTTTAGGAACATAAGTTATGTCTTATGTTATGTTACATAAGTAGGCTGCTACGATATACGTTTTTTTTTATATGTCACCGAGTCGAAATATCGGCAAAAAAAAACCGCACATCGTGAGCACCCTTAACATATTAAAATGTATAAATTCCGCGATAATATTAGTCTGAAATCAAATAAGAAGGTTGTCTTAACCCATAAATTACACCCATTATAGGTGAAATGTCAAAAAATTGGTTAATTTTACACTCAATTAGAGAGGTTCTCTTGTTGAGTATAAAATTAACCAATTGTCCAAAGCTCATGCTTGCAAGTTTTTTTAGGGATCTAGGCTTTAACGATTATTAGACAGGAGTGAGAATATATTCGCTTTTACAAAATAGGTATATATAGTTGATCGAAAGTTGTCAGAACCAGTAAAGATCAAGGGTATGATATCAAGGAGCTACCATAGCTAAACCTACCATTTTCTACCCGTGAAGCAATTATTGCGTTTTACTAATTTAGTTATCAGGAGCAGCAACGAATTTGTGATAGACTTCATGTATAAATAATTTATTTTATGTAGATTTTGTAATAGATGCCAATGGGCGACAGTGAATTCTTACCAAGTTATGTCCAAGGGGTATAACTTTGGCCTCAGAGTTAGCAACGCATCTGGGGCCAACTTAGATAAAATTGATGTAATCTGGGATTGATTATAAATGTTCGAGGGTGGCAGTGTTACTTCTGGTATTATAAAATACAGTATTCAGCAGTATTCTTGTTACTCATTCTTGTTACACATTCTTGTGAAATAGGTGTGGCTTTCGTGCCAAAAGAGTAGAACAACGAAGATTACCACCACCTCACGGTGACCAAGTAACATTCGATAACGTTCCGAAATGAAATGAAATGTCTTTATTTTTGTATAGGCCTACGAGGCACTTACAAATTGTCATTTACAGTATTTTTTATTACACCACCACCTGATCGGAAAATGACTTCAACTGAGAACATCCGGCAAGAAACTCAGCAGGTTTGTCTTTTTTAACCGACATCGAAAAGGTGGTGGTTCTATGTTCGACTGTATGTATTTTTTTTACGTATGTTCACCGATTTCTCCGTCGTTTTTCTTTGTAATACTTTTTTTTACCATCTTGTTTATTACATGGGTAATAAAAAGCTATCGGTACCTTTTGCCCCATGTTCATGCCCCTGCAGCGAGTGCGGGCGCGCTTCGGCAGCGCCTTGAGGCCGCCGCGCCGCGCCTCCTCCGCGCCGCCGCCGCCGCCGCCCCCGCCCCTCACTGAGCGCACCCCGCTCTTGTACCTGCAAGTAAACATATACAAATATTTAGTTTAGGTATTGTACCGCGAATAAAGAGCAACGATCCTGTTTATTAACCGGCTTCCCAAAGAAAAGAGGTTATCTATTCGTCATGTATATATATATATTTTGCTTTATGTACCTTACAAAAAAATGTGTACAAAGGTGAACTTAACGGTTTAAGCATTCTCTGCCAGTCAACCTTCGTACCTTTAAAAAACCAGTACCAGTAAAAAAAAAATGAGCTTAGAAAATGAGCTTCGACTAAAGAACAACGCGGTTACGTATTTCTGGTGTAGGTATAGCCTATTCTATAGGGTAAAATCTGTAGATGATCTGTCGTTGTAGGTACGAAACAAACACATTTATAACAATTCTTTAATGTATAACAGATTTTTAACATATTACGTAAAAAATCATGTAAGGTCTATTAGGATTAAACGAAATGAATTCCGTCTCATTCTGTTTAGATTTTTTTTAATCTGCTTCATTGCATGAGTAATAAAAACAGCTGGATTACGATTTAGGTACGCGTATATACGACTTTACATATAACGTTACCGAGCAAAATTATCTAATTATGTTTAGTAATAATCCTATACTTAAAGCTTGAAGTATTCGATCCTAATTATATATGTATTGGATATCAGGGACGCAATTATTGCATATCTAAATTAATTTGCTGAAGGCATGCATTCATGCAGGTTATGCAGGATTCATGTCATAGGCATATATTTTATTAATGTAGGTAAATGCCTTACGTAAATGAGGCAACAATTTTTCAAATAACTAGCAAATCAACTTCCAAAAAATTACTTAAGTTGTATATTTGTACAGTATGAACAAGTTGGATAATAATAATGCATGGTTCAATCAAAACTTGACATCTGATTCTGTTACGTCCCAAATGCCAAATGCCTCGCGAATCCACTGCCGATAGACGACATAATAAACTTAAGTATGCTATAAAAGAAGAAGGCCGCACGAAGTTTAAAAATACACGTTGTAAGTAGGAAGAGCACTGAATTCTACAATCTAATCTAAGTGGTACAGCTTCGTTACTTAATTGTGTTGTTGGTATTAGGGATGTAACATGGCCGGGATAAATCCATTTTTATATTAATCGATTTTATATTTTAAACAAACAATCGATTTCCAAAAATCCATGTTTTTACAAAAAAAAAAAAATATCGATTTTTTATTATAAAGTTAGCCCCCAAATACTTTTTGTTCATTTACTTGACATTTTTATGCAAAACACCACAAATAATAGGCACTAGATGGCGTAGCAAGTAATTCTATTATAGAGCTTCCGTTAAAACATCGAAAATACGTGAAACTAGGAAATAAATAATTTTCTACGTAATTTGAAGCTACGACAAAAAATCGAAAGTATAAATGAAAAAACGATTAATTTAAAATCGATTATTTACTGTCAACAAATAAGATTATTCTAAAAAAATAATCGATTAATTAAATAATCGATTATTTTTTCACATCCCTAGTTGGTATCAAAGAAACTGGTTCTCGAGTGGTTTGTGAGTGGTCACGATGTCATCATAGCAGATGCCGGTGCGGGCGTCGGCGGATCTAACGCGCATCTTATGTAATCAGCGGCCGGCTAACCGTGAAAGTCGCCGCTCAAAAGCCAAGGTTAGCTTGGCCCTGGAGCCTCGCTCCAACACATGCGAATATTACATGACCGTCATGTATTTGTTTGTTTTTAGGGTTCCGTACCCAAAAGGAAAAGCCAGACCCTATTAATAAGACTCCGCTGTCCTTCTCTGTCACCAGGCTGTATCTCAAGAACCGTGATAGCTAGGCAGTTGAAATTTTCATGTATGATAAATTCTGGTTGCCGCTATGGCAACAAATACTAAAAACAGAATAAAATAAATATTGTAAAGAGGGACCCATACAACAAACGTGATTTTTTGCTTGATATTATCAACGACAACAACAACGCTTGAAATATACACAGAATATTTAGCTACATGTTGTCTTAAAAAATAAATAATTAAATTAAAATATAAAATACATTTAAGGGGGCTCCCATACAAAAAGTGATTTATTTCCTCGAATTGTATGGATAATGCGCACGAACTCTTCATGCGCGAGTACGACTCGCACTTGGCCGATTTTTTCCTCTAGTATGATATCATGTAATTGCACGTCTAATCTCAAATTGTGCGAGGCATCAACGGCTCCAAGTCGTGTCAGTAGCCTGTCTTCTACGTAATGATACCCGCCGTATTCGGATTTGCATAATTTATCAGGTGGTGAGTACAATAGCGTATGATGTCATCGATGGTGGAACTCTGAATGTAGGATGGGAAGGGACGTGTAGAAGGTGCGCAAGTTACAAGGCCGTCTGCCTTTCCGTCGCCTTTCCGTGGCTGCATGACAAAAGCGGGAAGTGAAAGGCAGTGAATGCGTCCCCTCCGTCACGTCACCTCCGACCAAACGAACTTCTTCATCGGATTTGCTATATCTGGGATTTAAACTGCGAAATATTTAACCCACGTTCAGTTTAGCACCTAACTTAAACTTAATGTTTAAAATAAACATTAATTACGGTAATATTTTCAAATAAGTGAACGGCGGTTTGTTTAATACACGACCGATATTGGGATATAATCTGGCGAGTTCACATGGCCGTCGGTAAACAAACCGACACGAGACACGTGACGGGCCGACAGCGTACGCGGCAACGTATTTATGTTACTCCGTGGAACTTATCACTATTGCAGATGTTTTCCGCACTGCTTAACTGAACGGTAAATTTCATCCGGGTCTCCATTTGCAGTTTCGCGTAATGGTCTATTTCCATCCGGTATTCATGCGGGCGTCGGCGTTCGGTTAACAAGGGTTTGAGGATTCAGCGAGGAAGTTGTTTTCGGGAGGATAATATGTTAAAAATTGTCAAGCGTAAGATCGGGCGCGGTTGCGTTGAACATAACCGTTCACGCTCGGTGAGAGGTGAATGGAACCGGCGAGCGTTGCTAGGCCGACTACATTAGCGTGTGCCAGCGCGCTCGAACAATGAACTAGACAAATGACGTACGTTCGGTGCACGCCGCCATTGTAAATATTACATCCCATCCTCACTCCATTCCGCTCACTAGAGTGATTGGCTCGCGGTGAAATTCCTCTCTCCTTTTGCAAGCCGCTAGGTGCCCTCGTATTGTTTTGTTCGATCACGTGGATATCCATAAGGGTTAGTTGTCCAGTTTTTTTTAATCTTATATTACTTTTTATGAAGTAGCAAACATGCAGTTCACCTGATGGTAAGTGGTTACAGCCATTCTTGTATGTCTTTAAGCTACTCCTAATAGAACCAGGATTTCATCTGAAGTTGATTAAAGATACGCTGATACTTCCTATCCGAACTAAGATGGTTGCCTCATATATTAGTGAGCCGGCAAACACACCCTTTCACCCAAACGCAAGAAATAGGTATGGTCGTGGTACCTCCGGTTGATCTACACTAATTCTAACACATCTTGCCAAGTTATATTGCCAATATTTATATTATTGTGATTAAATGAATGAAAGAAAACTTTATTCGCTGTGACAATAAGTGGCGTTGAAATAAACGTTTTTCATTTGAAAATTAATCGTCAGTTTCGTTTAATTGTAGAACGGCGTATGATGCCTTTAATTAAATGAAAAATAATACAAACTGATATTCAGTGAATAATGTTTTTTTCATGTTTATTCACATGTTAATTGCTTTGAACTACCATTTAGGTAATTAATGTTAATTTCAACAATGTTTTGCTGAATACAATAAGTATATCATATACTAACGTAATTACATTAATGGATCACAACACATATTATTCGTAATACTATTTTTTTCTTTTCATTATAGAATACTAAAACTTATAAATTGTACCGACTAAAGAAAATTATATCGGTCTTCAACGTGCTCGAGATTCTAATACGTAATGAGATTGCTCTGAAGAGCGTAACATAATTTGCTTGTGAGTTTAATTAATAACATACATTTACGTAAACAGAATTACCTAAGTCAAATTAAGGTCTTGTGGAAGAGGCCTAAGCTGCTTCTAATATGAGTGAATTTAGCTAAATCTTCAGTGGAATTAACATATCTGTGATAATTCTTGTGTAGGTTATTTAGTGAGGACAGAATTTGGTGCTGATTTCAGCTATACTATCAGCGTGATAGATCAATAAAAAAAAGATCTGATAAGTTTTGCATTCGGGCGGTACCAGCGGTGCTCACTCACAGGGCGTACATTTTGGAAGAGCTTAAACATCATCAGACCAGGACCGAAATTTTTCAAGGGCTGGAATGTCACGACACCTATAATTTCTATAAAATATTATATTATATAATAATTGTTAATTTCTATAGACTTAATGATTCTTTAAATCTCTAAAGCTATGTATCTAAGACCTAAGACTATAGCCAAACAATGATTAAACTATGTAGACCTAGGCTAGACTATCAAGGGCTTTATCTAGTGAGATCAACGTGTTAAACTTTGTTAAACCATTTTCATGTACCTAGCAAGCTTTTGCATGTAAATCTTGTTGTAATAATCCGACTAATACTAAGCCCGGTGTATCTGAGTTCCAGGGTAGCGCTTTGCTAGGGCATCTAATCTTTTCTCTAAATCTAGGAGAAGTCCTGGCCTTAAAATATATAGGGGGTAACGTATTTTGTGTCTTGGAAGCGTCTTGCGAAGGATGCGGACGCCAATTATTCTTAAGGAATATAATGTATAGTGATTTTAGGTTAATATTATCGCTTAAATTGGTCTATTTTAATGAATCGTGGTCACGCCAAGTTAGGTCTTAGGGTAGATAGATTAACCTACCGCTAGTGCTTGTAATCTGTTCTACACCCCCATCGCAATTTCACCATTTAACCTTGCTTCTGCTAAATTACATCCCAGCTTCCGAATATGATTACCAAATCATTATTCATTTTTTTCTATATCTTTATCTACTGCTGCCCGGATTTTGCATTTTCAGCTTCACCTTTTCTGCTCCCGCTTCTAAGAATCGTCCTATATTTCCATTGTGACGGTTGGCAATCCTACGCTCGGCCCATATTTAGTTGGCTTAAGCTTATCGACTGACTTACTGGCCGACGTGAGCTCGCCGATAAATAAATTACACACCACAACCTCGAATAGCCAACTAAATCATGCTATAGGTAAGATAAAAAATATTGTGGTTTTCTTGCAAAAACTAGCCTTCATTACTATTAATAAGGGCAACATTCGTTGGTAAGAGGTTCTATAAAAAAGACGGACAAGTGCGTGTTGACTAGGACTCGCGCCTAGAGGTTTTCATATCAGTTATAAAGTCATTTAATTATATTCATTCAATGATAATTTTTTTTTTAAACGCGATACTCATTTCACGTGATATGTAAAAACACAATTATTTTTGGTTCTTTTACTTGTTCTCTAAGAATTTATTTTTAATGGCAAATTTCAAGAGAAATATGTATAGGTGACGTCATACACGATCTAGGTGGAAGTTAAACAATGCTTATTGCTTTTATCTTTAATATGAATGAAGTTAAATATAAAAATTAGAAGGTCATTACCACAGTGTAGTTAGGCCACCAAGTTTGTATGTCTAAAATAATGTTATAAGGATAAAACTGTATTCAACTTAAAATAGAAAAAAATCGAATTGTGCGGTTGTTCATGCAAGGCAACGATATGTCAAATTAGTTCGTTGAAAAGAGCTACATTTTTTGCACAATTTACTTTCAAAATGTACCACGCGAAGCTGGAAAAGAAAAGAAACAACAACACTTGAACCGTTACAGGGATATAATGGCTCAGTTTTTCCGGCGGCCGGCGGATATTTTATTATTTTATTCGTATAAAAACAACGCTTACAAACGAAATTGAAACGTCCCAAAACTGAATTGAACATCGAGCGAGAGCGGAGGGAGGATTAATTATTAATTGGATCACAACACGTCGGTATATTTATGATTCGATTTTTTTCGCCCTCGACTTTAAAAGCGAAACAATTTTCAGGGTTCCGTACCCAAAGAGAATTATATAAAAACCGAACCGTTATTAGTAAGATTCCGCCGTCTGTATGTCATCACAGACTATAGCTCATGAACCGTAGTTGAAACTTTCACAGATGACATATTTCTGTTGCCGCTATAACAACGAATACTGAAAAAATGAATAAATATATAACTTTTTTATAGGGACGGGAACCCTTCGTGCCCGAATCGGACTCGCACTTGGCCGGTTTTATTATCTCGAGCATTCAGTTTTAAGTGTAACTTTTATTTCAATTTAGTTTTATTTTCAGATTAAAATGACATCGAAACTAAAAACAAATTAAGATATTTATTTATTGTTAATAGCTTTGAGTGGCGTAAAAGCAATAGTTTTATATAATTCATCGGTGAATGATGCAAGTCAACTGAATGAGACATTCATTAGATACTCAGTTCACAGTCAGCTTTACCGCGGTAATTGATTTCTCTAGCGGAAAAATGTTCATAGATATTTCGATGATCGATCAATAGACAGTATAAAAGTTATATTCTGTTAAATATGGATTTTCTCCAAGAATGAGCTTACAGTGTATTTTATGACTGACGATTAGTCTCACTGTTAACGTTATATCGATTGCATTCCGTTACTCATTTGTCATACATTACTCTTGGAACGATAGATGCATATCTAGGCAATAATTCTTGACATTCATTAAAATTAATGGTTGCAACATTAATATTGTATGGGTTGGAATACGACATGCGTAATGTGCATATAGACATCTGCTATCTGAGATTCGCAATCCAATTGTGATGAATTTGTGGTCAAACAGAGACCTGTTACTGAAATGGTCTTAGTATGACCGTTAAATCCGTGGTTAAATGTATCAGTAGTTCATGCCTTATAGCTTAATATTCAGTTTTAGCACTTATCGTCTTGGATAAAAGGTTTAAACATACGATGACAGTGATCCCATTAAAAACGGCATTTCCAAAAAGGTCAAAATGAGGCTGATGTTGCATTTGTTCTCTAACAAGTCTTTCAATACAACAAATCTAGCCAATTAGAGATCTTTTATCGTCAAATATGTGTAGGTACCGCCAAACCTCTGTTCTCATTATCATCTATCATCTATTAATAATAAGATTTGAAGAAGCAAATGAGCATATAGTCCAACTGGTGGAAGGTAGTCTCAGTCGTCCATGGACAACTTTATATAGAACAGGCGTTCTATCTGAAGTTAATCACAGATGAATCGCCACTACCGAAGATTAACAAGATCGCCTCATAAGAGCCGGCAACCACACCCTTCGACCGAATCGCAACAATTTCTTGATGCTAGGAATGGGTTTGACTTTATCTGCCAGGATGACCCAATTCATTCTCCTCCCTTATAAATATACAGACAATATCAGCTACGACTCCAATATAATGAAGCGAGCGGAGCAAGATGCGAAAATGATCAACAAGATGGGTCGACCTGAAATGACGTTTAAATATTCGATTGGGTTGTAATATTCATTCAAACCACACGAAGAAACTTAAGCCCGACGCGGGTCGGATTTGTGATCCTTTTCGTACGTAGATAGTTTAACTTGTATCGGAGGATTATAATCATTATGCTGGAACCCCTAACGAAGTCTGTTTATGTAAATATCGCTTAATGTATTCATGGCCGCTTATCGTAAATGGAATTAAGCTACGTGATATGCATTATTTTGTATATAAAATGTTTAACTATGTTCCTTGGACGAAGCTATACAAGCATGTGTAAATGCAAAACGATGTGTACTTCTACATACCTTAGAAGTATACGTATAGAATTGGATTCATTTATTTGCAATTCTCAAGACAAGAGTTCTACTTTGTTTGTAATAAATACCTAACACCAAGGTACAACGAAATACTGTTTGTTTTTTATAGAGAACTAGCTGTGCCACGCAGTTTCATCCGCGTTTGTTAGAGACCAATCTAAGAAAAAACAAACAAATATAACATCATGTTATATAGCCTAAAACCTTCGTCGATAAATTTACTATTCAACACAAAAAATTTTTTCAAGTCGAACCAGTAGCTCCTGAGATTAGCGCCTTCAACCAAACAAACTCTACTGTTTTATAATATTATATAATTAATTAGTAATATTAGTAATTAGTATATTAGTATAGATTTGATTGTTAGTGGCCACTGCCGCCCATAGAAATCTATAATCAACCCCAGATAAGATCAGTCTTACCAGCGGTTGCCCACAGATCCGTGTACCCTTGGAGGACTAATTTTAGAACACTTCGGATAAGTATGTATATTATTATACCCTTCAGTATAAAATATAGGATAGAACATTTAACCAATTTTAAATGTAAACAGTAATCTGTTATTAGAAAGAAAGAGTTTTGGCGATGGTGCTTCGGAGTCGAACTACAGAGGTTTTTACCACCCTCAGATTGTTTTAAAAACCTTATCTGATTTTGTCCATGCGTCTAAGATACCACAAAACAGAAATATTTCCTAAATCCTTCGGAAAATGTTGTTATATTGGATACGTAGGATCAATTTTGCTTTCGTCTATAATTATCCTCAAGAGAACGGATATAGCAAACATCTTCCTATATTCACTATCCTTGATTCATTACGACCTACGACCCATAGCAACCTGCATTTAACCTTCAAAGTTAGATGTAATTTATCCTACCAATAAATAAACGTAGAACATAATTCATTCAATGTTCGTAGAAACCGATAAATGGTATTCAAACACTTCCTGGTACACATGAGACTGTACATCCGATGGTTTGTCTTACAGTGATTAACCGATTCCTAGCCTATGACGCACCTAGCGCGTTATGAAGAAACCTTCAGGGAGGCCAATGACGCGACAAGCGCTTCATTAAAAACATATTGAAATTATTTTTTTTATTAAATTCAAACAAAAAAAAACACTTTATTTTCTATAAAAACAAACACATTGGAGAAACTACGACGCGCTAGGCGTGTCGTCACTTAAGAGGGCCAATGACGCGACTCGCGCGTCTTTCAATTTTGTATGGGGCCAGAGCGGAAAGTCTCAAGAAATGAAGGTGGCAAGGAATCGGTTAAACAGTTACCGAGAACAGGTGTCAGTGGAGCGGTGAGATCGGCGCATTGCGTGCTAAACGCCGCTTAGTTCTAAATCATCGGCGCTAGAGTAATTATAAAGTACTAACTTTTACCCGCGGCTTCGATTGCGTTGAACAGCGGATAATAACTAAAACAATAAACTTGCACTTAACCTCATAAATTGGAAGGCTTTGAAGTTAAACTTTCAAATTTTTTGATAATCAATCAAGCCTGCCAAAATATATTTTTTGAATAAAAAGGTATCTTAAGTTTTTTTCTAATACCTCTAAAATATGTATACTATGTTTCATGACAATCGGTTGAGTAGGTTTGGCGTGAAAGCGTAACAAACAAACTTACATTCACATTTATATTATTATTAGGGAAATAGGGATAGTTTATACATACTACTCGGATACGAATAGTAGAAACAGGTTAGAGCATCACTATTCGGCAAACAATCATAATTTAAGTACACGTGGTGGGGGTTACCAAATGTTGTTTTAAGTCAAAATCGCAATTACAGGGTTATGTGCTGGGAAAATTAGTAAGTGGCTTATAATATATAAGGTCTAACACTCCTTATTTTTTTATTATTAATATGAAGTAGTAAACGAGCAAGCAGCCCACCTGATGGTAAGTGGTTACTGCCGCCCATGGACATTTGTAAGCAACTTCATAAATAGAACAGGGGTTCTATATGAAGTCTATTACAGAACGCTACTCCCGAGGACTGAGTTGGTCGCCTCATATAAAAGTAAGCCTTATTCGGAATAGTTCGAAAGAAAACTAAGCATGTTCATGTATACTAATCCCAGGCATTTTAACTTAAGTCTCCATGGGGAGCAACGCAGGCGTTGCCGACATCAGGAAGGATTCTACTCTTATCTAGATTACAGATGTCCATGGGTGGCACTGGCAGGGACCGCTAACCACCAAGTTGACTATAGTTTGCTCATTCTATCATATAAAAAAAATCACAATTAAAATAGTTAAACTAACCATCTCAGTCTTCAGGAATAGCAACGCATCTGTGATCAACTTCAAATAGAAACTGCATGCTCGTTTGCTTTAAAGTTTTAAAAATTTACAGCTCATCTGCCTACGGTTCGTACCAAGGTATTGGTGGCATGGGCGCACTCCATTCTAAATATTGTTCTCGAGTATCAAAACCCCATTCGGATAGGTGAATATGCGGATACCGTAATTGAACAAATTGCTTACGTCAACTGTTCGCGCAAAACGTGTTACAACTGGCGGAAATTCAAACGCCTCTAACCTGTCGAAGTGAACTTCGTTGCGGTTGCGTGTTTTTTTCAAAAACTGAAATATTTAAATGATAAAAATAACTCTGCTTTACAGCAGCAGTATAGTACTATATGAACCTGCAGTCCATCAGATGGTAAAATGTCACCGTCGCTCATAAGCAACTGTGAGCAATTTCAAATAGAATACAGGTTTTATCTGAAGACATTTTGCTACTCCCGAGGATCGCCTTTCATAAGGGACCTAGCAAAATCACCCTTCCACCAAAACGCAAGTACCGCATCACGTTTCAAAAAGGTGGCCCTATTTGTCCTGTCGAACCATTATCTTTTTACCATCTTACAAATAGGGCATATACCCTAGGTTTCTTGACTCAGCCTTCGCAAGCACTTAGGCATTACTAACCGACTTCAGGTCTGTCTAAACTCTTAATTTAGTGCAATACAACTAAGCTTATAAAACAAAAAAATAGCAAATGTAGAACAGTAGGTAAATTAAAACAAAACGAGTAAACGTACTGGCATGTTTGAATATGGAAATTTAGAAACGAGGGCACTCGAAAACACCCATGAAACCATTTTTTTACTTGAAAAACGAATAAAATGTCAAAACAAGCGCGGAATTTTATATCAGTGTTCTTTTGCGCGCATTTTTCGAGTCGTTTTAACAGGGTCTCTTTATTGTTTCCATATATTCGAGTGGAAAGGTTTAATGTCAATAGGTACGAGTGCAAAAGGTTTAAGTTGTGTCGCATTAACATATCACATTATCCGAAACGGACGGAGAAAGCGGCCGCCTCGCGCGAGACACTTCTCGAGGAAATGCGAGGCCGGGCGTGCCTTATAGGGCACAGTAGCGCAATATAACAAAATTAAATATGATTCGTTTCGCGCTGCTACAAAATTGAATTTTAACGCGAGTAATAAATATGCCTATATGTATTTTAAGCCTAGTGGTATGTATTTTAACGTTTCACTCTAAGTGTTCGAGTCTCGTATGCCATGCTACATCAGTTTTTTTAGAGGTTTACGCATATTTGAAATTAGTAATAACTGGCTTTCAAGTGACAGAACTATTTTAACCCGATGTGTTCCTTGCCGGATGTTCTCAGTTTAAGTCGTGTATCTGGTGGTAGTCTAAGAAAAATTTTGGTCCCTGACACAAAGTGTAGGCTTGCCAACCGTATACATATATATTGTACGCTGTCAACGGGTACTTGACAGCGTACTATATATATGTATACTATTGAATAATTAAGGCAAGAATACTATATTTTCGACACCGAAATCTAACAAATAAATCCATCAGTTCCAAAATCTAAATTTTACGAACGCGTCTTTACATTAAATTTAAAACAAGCGTGTCACCTTAAAAAAATCATTAAAATAAGTACATTTTCGTCTACATGGTATATTTTTTGCATAAAATACTGTATGTTTTATATGTGTACTACATTTTTATGCTTATTTTGAAACAACTATATTTCATCGACAAAATGTTGGTAGCCCTAAGTGCCCGTAGGCCTATACAAAAATAGAGCAATTTCACTGTAAAGAAACCTTTCAACTATTTCCTAAAGGAGCGTAGGTATATGAATACACATTCAGATATGGATGGTCAATACCTAGTGATATCTATTAATAGACATTCATTCATACAAGAGTTCTAATCGATATAATAACAAGGAGCATCGAACAGTCGTTCGACCTTTCTTCGACTTGTTTCACGTACACAGTAATATCCATTACGATTCACAGGTCATTACCCCAACCTAAGGTTGTATATATACCTTTGGTAATAATAATCTTAATTTGATGTCTATTAGGACTGGCATCCATGCATTTTATATGAGAAATTCAACTCACGTTAACTGCTGGTGTTAGAACCAGTGTAGTTCCAGGTGGTAGAACCAGTATACTTTGCCAGGTGTAGAACCAGTAAAGTTCGACCGGAAAGTACCACCGCCACACTTGTTTCTAGCGCGAAGCAATTCTTGCGTTACGCTAGAAGGGTGTGGCTGTTGGCTCACTTATATATAAAGCATTTATCTTAGTCCACAGTAGCATCGCATTTGTAATCCACTTCGGATAGAACACCTATTCTACATGAAGTTGATGACAGATGTCCATGGGCGGTAGTAACCACCAGATGAGTGGTAACTGTTGGTTGGTTACCACTTATCTGGTGGAAACCAAGCTCGTTTGTTATTTCAATCTGATAAAAAACGACTCTCAACGAAGTTCCACAGAATTTACATTGTGATACGAAAACAAAATCGCAAAACCAAGGAACATTCTAAAAAACGGCGTCTCACAACGTATTGGTATAAAGTTAAATTACTTACGATATAGTGATTAATCACTCTATCTTAATTGTTATCTATATTATCTCATCTCGTACATGTAAGCTACCTCAATTAATTTTGGAAATATTTTTGAAGTCTGTCACAAATATTTTAATGTCCTGAATGTCGTTAATGTTGAAATGCCTCGCGTAAGTAAATATAGGGATATTTACTTACGCGAAGAAGTAAGTTAGTAAGGGTACTACACCCATCAAGTTAAAACTCAGCAGCTATTAAGACTTCGAAGACCCGCGTGGTCGAGCGGTCACCATACCGGTCTGACGCGCAGTGGGTCCTGGGT
>DWNE01004440.1:0-15177 GCA_018249875.1 Cecropterus toxeus
TCGAATAAAGGCTTCCCGCGGATATCACGCGTTTTAATTGCATTTGACATTATTCTAATATAGATATATCCCGTACATTTATATTTATATTTTTGGTCCTTCGAGCATTTGAACCTCGCGTACCATTGGATTGCAGTGACAGGAAGTGACAATTTCGTGACATTTTCGTGAAGTGTTTTTGACATTTTTATGGCATTTTTAAATATTTGTGTTTTGCATTCAAATACGTTTCTACAATTTCATGACATTTTTGAATACCTCTGGCAATTTTGACATTCTTATGATAATTTTTGACATTACCAAATCAAATAAGTTAATAAATAAATCAGTTCTGCATTTTTAGTGACATTTTAAACATTTTATTGACATTTTTTGTGACAATTTATTTTAGTGACATTTTTATATCAAATTTAAGTGACATCAATGAATACCTTTTGACATTATAAGTGCATTTTTTGTGACTTTTTCAAGTGACATTCTTAAGATTTTTTTTTTTATATAAAAGTGACATCGTGACTTTACAATTATTACAAATACGCGAGTTCAGTGACATACCTATGGCATTAAGGAAGTACCTTTTCGAACTCATCATTCATCAAAGGTGGTAGCTGCAGCTCAAGTAAGATCGTTCCTTATTACTTCTTAACAATGGAAGCAATAATTTTACGTCAAAAGGAAATTATAAAGGCTGTTGAACAGTTAAATATAAACTTTAAAAAAGACTCCAAAAGTAGAAAAACTGCGGAGTATATTGCAAACAAATTAAAGCTTCTTGACAAATTTTTTGAAGACTTTCAATTTAATCATGATCAACTTAAAACATTTACTGATAAATCGCACGAGTATTTTACTAAAGATATGTACGCTCAATTGAAAAGTTTTTATGACATTACACGGGAGATGATAGCCAATTACTCTGACACTTCAGAATCAACTACTTCGCATGATCCAGGTCTATCAAAGCAGCGTCAACATGTACTAGATGAGGTGTCCGAAATGATTAAATTACAGAAAACTAACTTTAGGGCATTAATAAGGACGGTAGAATCGTGCAGCATTGAAAAAGCTTTGGATAAGTGGGAGATCGAGGATAAACTTCGCAACATTCAAGGACGGTGGCAAAATATTGACACATTACATTGGAAAATCGATAACATATTAGAAGGAGCTGACGAGAATTATGACCTTGAATACACATACCACGAAACCATTTATGAAAACTGCAAGAAATCACTAAATATCAAACTTTTATCTACGGCTCACATGCAAGGTTCGACCCCACAAATAGAAATACCAACTTTTACAGGAAATTACAATCAGTGGCCAACATTTTTAGACTTATTCACCGAAACGATACACAATAATGGTTTTCTATCTAAAGCACAAAAAATGCAACATCTAAAAGGAAAGCTCCGTGGAGAACCTGAAAGACTGGTGCAGCATCTACACATCTCCTCAGATAACTATGACACCGCTTGGAGTATTATAAATCAACGCTATAATAACGAACATGCGCTGTTTACAAAGCAAATAGAAACATTTCTTAATCAGCCTTCTATACAAAAACAAACCTCCCTTGAACTGAAGAAACTACATGATACAAGCACTGAATGCATAAACGCGATCCATAACTTAGGCATTGACACTTCAACATGGGGTCCGTTGTTAGTGCATCTTATCTCGAAGAAGTTAGACACAGATACACTCAGAGATTACCGTGAATCCCGGCAATCTCCAAGAGCATTGGCTACTTTCGAAGAGCTTATGTCATTCCTAGAAATCAAATTTACAGCGTTGGAGCCTTTGTACAGAAAATTTGACGCATCGCCTTATAAACCTACATCTGTAACTAGTCCGATGAAAAAGGAATTCAATAAAACTCTAAATACAAAGTTTTATAAACCATCTTATAACCGCGCATATCATACAAACATCGCCTCATCGTACTGCAGCGTATGCAGTAATACGACTCATGCCTTATTTCAATGTAAAAAATTCTTTAACATGAATAACGGTGAGAAACGAAGTATTTTATCAAAGTATAAAATATGCAACAATTGCCTTTACACACATGAACATAATGTCTGTAATTCACAGAAAAGATGTAAGAAGTGTTTTCAAGCCCACAATACATTGATACACGATTTATTTTCGCATGCAACTAAAGGCACCCAGCAACAGCATAATAGTAATACACAAGCGACAGTAAGTCACGTGCAAAGTGAGGATGAAATATTACTGACAACCGTTCAATTGCAAGTTCAAGCAAATGATGGTACCTATTTGACATTGAGAGGACTCCTAGACCAGGGTTCTCAAAGCACACTAATTACAGAAAATGCAGTACAGCGCTTATCATTGCACCGTCAAAAATACAATGCGAGCGTCTGTGGGATAGGTACTCTCTCCAATAAGAGTAAAGGGAAGGTCCGATTGACATGCAAATCAGTTCATGACGAGTATACATTCACTACAGAAGCTCTTGTTATGCCTAAACTTGTAAATAACCTTCCTGCACACTCATTTGCAAAGAAAAATTATGTTCACCTGCAGAACATCAACCTCGCCGATCCTTGCTACAATATTTCTTCACAAATTGACATTTTATTCGATGCAAAAGTATATTCCGAAATATTAATGGACAGAATATTGAAAGGATTACCAGGACAGCCTATTGCTCAACAAACTAGATTAGGGTGGATACTGTCAGGACATGTGTCGAAAAATATTAACTGCCATGTCGTTTTGAATCATCAGAATATGAGCAGGTTCTGGGAGACGGAAGATATCTCAGAGGATATGGAGGACATGACAGAAAGTGAAAGGTTTTGTGAAGAATGGTATGTTAAAACGACACGACGATTGACAAACGGAAAGTACGAAGTAAGACTTCCCATGAAACCAAATTTTGAAGAGCATCTAGGGTTGTCAAAACCGAAAGCGGTCGCACAACTTAAATCGTTAGAGCAAAAATTTCGGAAATTGCCAAAATTACAAGAAGATTATCGAAAATTCATGCAAGAATATAAAGATTTAGAACATATGAAGGAATGTGATAAGCCAGCAAACATCTGTTATTATTTACCTCATCATGACATATATAAACACAACAACAATTCTGGTACAAGTAAATTACGTGTGGCTTTTAATGGTTCGTCTAAAACCTCTACTGGCTACAGTCTAAACGATCTAATGGAAGCCGGACCTAAATTGCAGCAGGACATCTTAAAGCTATTAATACAATGGCGTTCATATCAATTTGTTTACTCAGCGGACTGTGAAAAGATGTATAGAATGATTATGCTGCATGAAGCAGATCAACAACTGCAGAAAATCGTTTGGAGAGATAGCCCTGATGAAAAGATTCTCGTATATAACCTGTGTACTCTCAGTTATGGGCTTAAAGCATCACCATTTATTGCTATGCGAACCATGAAGCAGTTGGCCTACGATCACGCAGCACAATACCCCCAAGCATCCAACATACTAGAAAACAATTTTTACGTCGACGATTTACTGGCCGGCAGTCATAGCATTGAAGAGGCTAAGCAAGTGCAAGAGCACCTAATAAGCATCCTAAGTAGTGCCGGATTCAACTTGCGAAAGTGGTGTAGTAACACACCTGAATTATTGCAAAACCTATGTGAAGAGCAAGTACATCCATCGATCATTGACTTTAAGTATGAAAATTCACCTAAAACGCTCGGTTTGCAATGGAATGCTACATCTGACTCGTTCAAATTTCATATTAAAATGGACCTTGACACAAGCAAATGCATAACAAAGAGAGAAATGCTTTCGCAAATATCTAAAATATATGACCCACTGGGATGGCTGTCACCAATATCTATTAGAGCAAAATTACAATTTCAACGACTATGGGTGATGGGTATTAATTGGGATGACGCTATACCTAGTGACATGCAGTACGAGCTGTTTCAGCTGCTCGAGGATTTAAACTGCATTGACACAATTGACATTACTCGATGGTTAGGAAGCACAAAAAAGCCTATTGAGCTTCACGGCTTCGCGGACGCTTCCGAAAAGGTTTATGCATGCGCAATATACTTGAAGACATACAGTGAAAAGGGAGAAACTACAGTCAACTTAGTTACAGCTAAAACTAAACTCGCACCTATTAATAAAAGCATTACACTTCCAAGATTGGAATTATGCGCTACTGTTTTGCTAGCCAAATTAATGAAAAAGGTCCAACTCTCCCTTCCTCAAAATCAAATAAAAATATTCGGATGGACTGACTCAATGATAACACTCGGCTGGCTGCAAGGAGACAGTACGCGTTGGAAAACATTCGTGGCAAATCGCGTGCGCACAGTCACGGATATAATACCTGCATCTTCCTGGAATTACACCAAATCAGACGACAATGCCGCAGACTGCGCTACGAGAGGATTGAGCGCTCAACAACTTAAAACTCATAAAATTTGGTGGCATGGACCTAACTGGCTGAAAGATACTACCTACGACCTTAAAACACAGAATATTCCGATACCAACACTCGAATGTAAAAAATCTACAAATGAAATAATCGTCATGCATATTAGTAAAAATCCGGAAATTTTATTACAACTATTAAATAAACACAGTAATTTGATGCACGCGACCCGGGTACTATCATGGGTGTCGCGATTCATAACAAACATGCGCGATAAGGATGCCGCCACTACTTGCAACTACTTAACTAGTAAAGAGATTTCTTCCGCTTTACAATTATTTATCCATGCGACGCAACAGGAATATTTTTCTAATGAAGTATCGAGATTAAAGAGCAACAACAAAATCAACTCCAAAAGCACCATCTTATCTCTTAACCCATTTTTAGATGAGAATGGCATACTTAGGGTTGGCGGAAGACTGAAACACTCTAACTTAAAATATAACTCGAAGCATCCTATATTGATTCCACATGATTCACGCCTGACAAACCTGTTAATTGACGATGCTCATAAAGCAACTCTCCACAGTGGACCCACACTGACCTTGACATATTTACGTGACAAATACTGGATCGTCGGAGGGATGAGGATTGTTAAAAAACAAATAAGGCAATGCATTACATGCCGCAGATTTAGTTCTCAACGGCAAACCCAACTGATGGCTGACTTACCGGAGCCAAGAGTGACACCTTCAAGGCCATTCAGCCACACAGGAGTGGATTTTACAGGATACGTAGACGTTAAATCAAGCAAAGGTAGAGGAATCAAAATGACCAAAGGATACATTGCAGTTTTTATTTGCTTTAGCACAAAAGCTATACACCTAGAATTGGTGTCGGACCTGACAACGCCCACATTCTTAGCTGCATTTAAACGGCTATGTGCAAGAAGAGGAGTTCCTAATTATGTGTACTCTGACAATGGCACTAATTTTATTGGAGCCTCCAGATGCCTTAAAAAAGACTTCCATGCCGGACTACTTACTGCCAACAAAGACTTCCTGACTGACATAAATAGCATGGGCGTGACATGGAAATTTAATGCACCATTATGGCCCAGTGCTGGCGGACTGTGGGAATCCGCGGTACGTAGTGTTAAACATCACCTAAAGCGTATTATTGGTGAGCAAAAATTGACATTCGAAGAGTTTTACACTCTATTGACACAGATTGAGGCATGTCTCAATTCACGACCACTGTACAGGTTGACAGAAAATATTGAAGATGGATACATCACCCCTGGACACTTCCTCATTGGTGCACCACTGTTATCTTCACCATTATCAGATCTAACGGAACCTACATCATTGACAACTCGATGGCAACTTGTAGAGAAAATGTTTAAATCTTTTTGGGTTAAATGGTCGAAAGATTACTTACATCAGCTGCAAGCCAGACAGAAATGGAATCACCCCACCAAGAATCCAAATATTAATGACATCGTCCTCGTAAACGAAGACTTTATGCCGCCATCGAAGTGGGCACTCGGAAAAATTACCGAATTGCATCCCGGTAGAGATGGACATGTGAGAGTGGTGTCACTAAAGACAGCAAACGGCTATCTTAAACGACCGATTATCAAGTTGACACCATTGCTTTCTGAACGTCAAACAGAAGAAAAAGAGAGATCAACCGGTAGCAGATCGTCGCGTCGCAAGCGACCTAATTTTCTAACTACACTTCTTGTATTATTATTTGCATTAATAGTACCAACATCGCAACAGGTCAATGTGACAACCCTACCTGCCAACAATACACTTTATTTCGATAAGATATCTGACCTGAGACTTGTGCAAGACGAATGGAAATTAGTTGTCTTTTATAATATGTCAATTTACTGGCAAGGTGTAGGCACCATAGAGCAGTATATAACTCATCTTAAAGGGATATGTGGCCAAGAGAAGATGTTCATACCAATTATAACGCAATTAGACCATGAATTAACTGAATTGAAACACTACAATGATATTATGGTATACAGATCAAACAATAGAATAAAAAGAGGATTAATTAACGGTATTGGATATGTAGCCAACTCACTATTCGGAGTATTGGATGAAAGGTTTGCCCAAAAATATGAAAATGACATCGACGCTTTAAGAAAAAATGAAAATCATCTGCTTTCTATGGTAAAAAATCAGACGTCAATTCTGGAAGCAGAAAACAGTATCTTGAAACGAAATGAAGCTCACATGAATCAACAATTTACTTTTATTAATGAACACCTAAATAACGTGACGAGAGAGGTTAATCAAATTAAAAATGCGACACAAAATATTCTATATTCATACTACATCATAACTACCACAGTTTCGGCTAATATGATACTGTCTCACCTGAGAAAAATACAACAAACTATGATTGACACAATTACGGACATTCATCACGGAAAAATTGATATACACCTTATATCTCCAGACCAACTGCAAAATCAACTCCACTTAATATCCAGTCAACTTAAGGAGGATCTTACGATTCCAGTAGAAAATGTAAAAGATCTTTATAAGCTACTCAAAATACAAGCTAAAATAACAACTAAATACTTGTTAATGGAAATTAAGATACCCCTCTTATATAGAGACATATTTGAGCTGGACAAAATTATATCATTACCATGGATTAACGGCAACAAATCTATTTACAGTATACCTACAACCGAATATATAGCATTTAATATGAAGAAGGATAGCTTGATGCCCCTTGCAGAGTCTGACATACAATCGTGCATACAATCCGACTTTAACATAATGCTCTGTTATGAAAATCATCCTATCTATCAAATAAATATTCGTAACTCAATATGTGACATACAATTAAAGAGAATTACAAACATTGACAACGAAGACTATTGTAGGGCGGAGATAAGAATGTGCCGCGATATGTGGATCAGGTTGCATCAACAAGGCGCTTGGCTTTACGCGTGCTGCCAGGAATGCACCGTGCGCATTTTGTGCACATCTGGATTTGTCGTCAAGCAATTAAAGGGAAATGGAATTCTCAATATACCTACAGGATGCATGCTTAAAGGCGAAAAATTTACGATACATGCACATTTTGACTACAAAACTCATCTTATTATGACACCCGATGCAGCGACATCTTATATACCTTATCAAGCCTCACCACTTAACACGATACTCAATTCGACTCTATCAGAAGCAACTTTACGAAAAATTGAAACTCATGATGACATGTATGGGCACATTTCTCAGCAACTAGAATTGCTTAAGAGGCAAGAGTTTTTAGAGATGCCAACTGCCGAATCTCACCACATCGTATTCTACTCAATTCTATCTGCAATGATAGCGTCTGTTGTGGGATACTTTGCATTTAAAAACAGAAGACATCTGAAGTGCAGAGGAATATGTCGCTTCATACAGACCTCGATTCCGCCCGATTCTCCCGGCCCCCTGCAGGACGCAGCTACCGGCGGCGGTTCAGTCCTCAGTGTGGACAAAGCAACATCTCCAAGACCCGCGAGAACAGTTCATTTTTATAACCTCCCCGAACCATAACAATGTTTAATTAATACATTGCCAATAATAAAAAGGCAAATTAGTTTTCTACTTTTATATTCTTATATTGCTTCAATTGTTAATTGCTTGCATACATTTTTAATCTTGTCGATTTACTTTTTTTTATATTTTTAAGATGTCACTTTGACGTTTATTTGTTTAATTTTACATTTATTCTATTCTTGCTTTAAATATTTTTTGTTTTTTATAATTCTTTTCTTGACTCTGGCAGTATGTACGAGTCAGTTCGTACATTTTGCATTGCACTGCATTTTGCATCTTTCCGTGGAATCTTTATGTGTATGACATGTTACAAAGACAGTTCGAATAAAGGCTTCCCGCGGATCTCACGCGTTTTAATTGCATTTGACATTATTCTAATATAGATTTATCCCGTACATAATATTTGCTTAAAATATGATTAGCTTGCAGAGAATGATTATAGGATAAGTCTACCTTTGTACACAAAATTGTTTTATAAAAGAATATTCCAAAAAAATCAATAAAAAATATATCTACCTATCTTCTAAAAAAGTTGATCTTACGTGTTACTGTTAGCAGTAAAGTGAAACCCCACGAAGGTAAACTAAGTTATATTACAATATTTTTATAATGCAAAACAAATTCTATGGTGATAAATATTTATCGACAATACATTGTGGGCCTGCTCTATACAGATTGATAAAAATAACATAGAAAAACATATTACTTTTCAAAATCCATCTACACTACAGTCAACATATGGTAAGAGCTTAGTTTAATTTCTTTTGGATACAACAGAGTCAAGAAAGAGCTACTAACATTACCCTAAATATTTTATATTAATATTAAGATTAATCGAATTAAATATATTATATTCAAGTCAGTTATATTAATTTAAATTAAATATGCCTTTAATTCAATTCAATTAAGTAATGACCTTTCATTAAACTAAGTTGACAAAGTGTTCCTTTACTGAAAAATAGCATACCATTTCTAAAAAAAATCAATAAGTGTAACGTTACACAAAAACAGTACCTACCTGCAAGATACATTATAACCTTTTACATCACTTTCATCTTAATCGATTCCGTCCAAGATAATACTGATTAAGTCGTTAGTTGCAATTCAAAGAAGCACGTATCCTATGGTGTAGAAAGTGCACCATATACGGCACATACCATGGCAAACATTGCGTAACTGGCCAGTAGGTTGACGGAAGCGACCGGCCCATAGATATATTAAAGAGTTATAAACACATAGACAGGCGAACTTCGATGCATTGATGCTTGCAGAGATGTTAAAGAGCTTCGTAACTGGAACCATATCCGATGTTAATTTTGGATATGTTTGGAGACTTTTTTTAAGTGAAACTTCTTTTTCGACGTATGAGAGAAACTTGCCTCATTTTTACTGTAACGCTTCACATTTCTATCATAAAAAACTGCACAAAAGCTTAAATACATATTTATTTTTGTCATTCTGCTGGGGTTTGAAATCCCGACCCGACAAATGATAAGGAAGTTGAGTCCGTAAGTGTATCTTTACGCCTCGGTGGTATTATTTTAGTAAATAACACTTAAAATTGATTAGCTATAATCACATCTGACAAGACTGATTGTAACAGTAAACTATAATATATAAATAAAACCAAATTATTAATTATTTGTCTTTTACATTCAAAATTCTTTAATTTAAGGAATATAATATACGTAACCGTATCCGAAACCGTAAGCTATATGTCATACGCGTATCGAGATCCGAAATTTAATAACCCTGGCTTCTTTGTGTGTAATACAACATGTATACATTCTAGCAAGCTATGGTATTACTTAAGTAATAATGTATACTTCAATATACTTATATCAAAATTTATATTATACTTCATTTATACATCATATTATGCTAGCTGATCCGAAAGACTTAATTAGAGATTAAATTCGAATTGATATGACTGACAGTTTTGTCAAACGCCATAAGGTTTCCTTTTGTTATTTGTTTTTAATTTTTGGCGTAATTTTCTTTTTCTTTCTTTTATAATAACCTTCTCCTGACAGTAACAAATGTAACAAAAAAATACCGTATTCGGTCCAGTCGTTCACGCATGATATGATCAAGGGAAATAGGGATTAATTTATACTCATGTCTTTATAATTATATACTTGATTTATTGTCAGACCCATCTTTACAACTTATCATGTGTCACATGTGTCACTTATCATTTACGGAAAACAACTTACCTACATGATACTGTCATATCTACGTGTATATTGCTCTGTGGTCCAACCTGACTGCACTGGTTACCCCGTGAGGACCTGATTCACAGGATTTCTCGCTTACTTTGAAGTAACTTGTAACAGATGAGCGTAATTACGTGAAATATTCTTTCTTAATAGTTACCTCCCGAGGTATTCCCGGTGCGCTATGACATGGGGTTCTTCAAAAAAGATGTGAAAATAGTTCTCCTTCAAAGCCGGCGATGCATTGACGACTCCCCTGGTTGCCCCTCTGCCTTATCGTTAGGTTTAGGTATAAATATATATGTATATACACATATAATCTTCGGGTTGAATCACTAATTGCGAGAGCTTCAAAGGGTTTACCATGATAGAGCTCGTGCTAAATTGTATTTCTGCATGCAGTTGCCCTGATGGTAAGTGGTTACTGCCTCCCATTGACATCTATAAGCAACTTCAAATAGAACAAGGGTTCTATCTGAAGTCGATCACAGATGCGTCACTGCTCCCGAGGACTAAGTTGCCTCAAATATAACCGAGCCCACAACCACACCCTTCCACCGAAACGCAAGAACTGCTTCACGTTAGAAATAGGTGTATTTCTCCATTACTGGATATATCAAATGGATATCGAAGTTTATTTTTATACTTTAATGAATTTTCCTTTGTCTATGTTTATTTTATATAGACGGTGTATATAGACGGCGCAGACAGTAGCTGTTTTGCCTCCAGTAGTTCCGAACTCCTCCGAAGTCGAGCCACGATGGATTTTGCAACTTTATTAAAGTCCTTACCACTCACCATTATGTAGACAGCATGCCCGTTTGCTCAATTAATAAAAAAAGTTAAACAATCGAATATCTATTCATCCATTTTGTTAACCACTTTCTTGCCATTCGGTAGTATACAAAGACTAGATTCGGTAAAAAGCAGTTAGACTTGTGTGAATATCACATAATTGTAATCATTGGAAGGGGCGTGGTGACAATGGTGCTACTTGGCAGAACGTGACCAATGCGCCTCGCGGAACTGATCGGTAGTTCGCTGTAGGGTTGTTAAATTCAGAATTATCCCATTTCCTCATCTACGAAAATAAATTAAATTTTCTTATGTGACTATATTTTTTATGTTAAATCTGTTTTGTTAAGAACTTATTTAATTGCTTAATGTACTTAAAACAAATTTTTGGTAGTTTCTTAACCATATCCTTGAATTTATTTTAATGGAACTTCAAGGAAAACGAACGAAATGAAAAATGCAAATATTTGAATTTTTTAACTTCTTGCTTATTAGATATCTACAGGAGCTTTTACAAAGTATTATTTTTTCTTACACTACTACAGAGTTGCTTCTTAATTCGTCAATATAATATACGATTAAAGTGAAAAATATAAAAAACCTTATATTTAAATAATTATATTTGGCAACCCTAACAATAGGTAAAGGGATGCCAGTTGTGTAAGAGTTCTAACTCAATGATATTGCACAACATTATATTGCATTGTTTGTACTAGATTAGCGCTATCAAAATGGGAATCGGAATCATAGAACCTTATTAATTTATTGCAAAGGTTTTATAATTCTGACCCACATTTCGTAGTAAGTGAAGAAATAAAATGAAATGTCTTTATTTTGAGTACACCTACCGAAACATTTACTTTCTTATGAATGAAAAGGAAGGAATTTGGCAAGCGATTCTATCTATGTACCGACGTCATGAACTTATAAAGATTCGCTGAAAAACCTGCCAAAGATTTTTTTTTGGTTTAGTTGTCAATTTGATAATTATTTCGTCAGTATCAACGGAATCTGGGATGGAGTGCTCCAAACTGCGGACGAAACTAAGGATTTTGTGTCGGCGACTACAAAGGTCAGTTTGTTTCTGAATGGGGTCCTGAATGTACCGTGCAACATATACCGGTGCAACTCAGATTTCTGTCGACAAAAACAGATCCTTCTGTTCGAGGAATATTTTCTTTCTCGGATTGCTAATGGAGGAATCTGGATCCCCTAAACCACCATCTTTTATAAGGCATTAATTATAGAGCATTATTGCCCATCTTCTCATCAACCCATTAATGTCCCAACATGGGTCTACTATCAGAATGTCACATTTCAGGCCATTGTCCACTGCACTATTCCAAATTGGTAGACCTCACATACTCAGGTGTAGGCTTCATCGCGATGTTTCTCTTTACCCTAAGTTAGATAAAATTATTTTCAACGCACATCATTGTATCATTGATTTGAACAAGGTTTAAATCTCAGGTCAAATCAATGATTTGAACCTTGGACCCTGGCTTGATATTCTGAGTTTTTCAATTATAAGGCTTCCACTACTCATGCATAGAGACTTGAAAGATTTCAAGCTTATTACAAATTATCAAAATAGACACCCAAAATAATTATGGATGTGTGAATAAAACGTAATAATTTATCAAAATCCGCTAGTGGCGACCTCATCTTAGAACGGAAAACGTGTAAACTACTCTTAGATACAGAACGCGTTAGTTCTAAAGTAAATTTTATCCAATAGATAGTTTGTTGAATTGCTCGTATTGCTCGTATATTTTACTTCGATAACCTAAAAGTAGATGGCGCATTTTGTGGCAACCAATACGTTTCCTTTAATTGTTTCACTTGGTGTAAGTTTTAACCGATGGATATTAAGTTTATGAAATTTAACATAGATCTTAAAAATATTTTTGTTTCCATAAAAAATAACTTTTGTCGGGGCTTGTAAAATACTTAACTATTGCAAAATACTTAGGTATTAACGTTTTAGCTATAGTTATTCTGTAATAGGTAACAGCTGGAGCAAAGAGCTTCTTTCTTCGTTCTTTCCAAAACGTTCTTTCCAAAGCATATAAGCGCGTTTAAAATTTACTCCATCCAACTGCCGATCATGCCGGAGGAAGCTTAATTTTGCAAATCAATTACAATTTACATATGTAATACTAAATATAAATTGTATTCTAATATGCGACCGTTCTTCTCTTGCAAATTTTTAAATCGCTGTAATATATTATTTATATAAGTACCCATATACCAGTTCAACATATCCATATAAACTGTTAATAAAAACTTATTACAATTTTAATGACATACATTTACGTTTGTCTATTATAAATTCTAATGAGACAGAGCAGAGTTCTGAAATAAATCGGACTATATCGGTACTGGGCGGATAGGTGGAGCATTATAATTTATTCTCATTAATACCGTCTTACTTTTATGGTTTGTAAGGTGACAATTCTTTTTATACTTTTGAGGATATAAAATAAAAATGTGTACATAACTCTATAGTAAATAGACATAAAATTACGATAGTTTAATAATATGCTATTGTAATGTTAAGGAGTTAATATATTTAACATGTAATACAACCGAGCTTTAAATGTGCCTGAAAATTCTCAGTATATGGAGGTACTTACCAATGCCAAAAATCTATACTAATGTATAAAACGAAATAGTTTGTGTCTGTTTGTTTCTTCATCACGCCAGAACCGCTAGTCCGATTTACATGAAATTTTGTAAGATTACAGCTTATTTACCTAGCCAATTTATTATACTTTTGATTTCTGATATTTTGCGCTATTTTTGGATGCCGACTAATGTCCCTTGACGAAGCATGATAACTTCAGCTAGTATGAAATTTATCGATAAAATTTTCAACAGGTGAATATTGTTTCATGTATTAGAGCAATATGTGTAAACTATTACTACTATTTTCAAATAAAATAAAATAAACAATCAATCAAAAACGTAGCAACGTAACGTAGAAAAAAAAATAGCTAAGCCATTTTTGACAGTCGCATCTACTACTTTATCACTAGAACTAACAGATTCTCAAGCTATAATCGGCAATGGGCACGCCAGAACCGAAGCAAGCCGCATCAGATCTACGGTTGGTCAATAGATGTCCCCAAGACATAAGCTCGCAGTTTGTCCTAAAAACTTACTTTTAATAATAAACTGTCTCAAAAATGCTAAACGTGGAGTAACCCTAGGCCAATAGCAGCAAGAAATTACTAAAAAACCGTGCGCCTAATTAGGTAAAACCAATGTAATATCCATTTAGCACGCGTCGTGAGGTCTTGACAAGTACGAATACATTGATACATTTACAAAACGGCACGCAGGCAATATATTTTCCATTAATAATCTAATAGCCGCTGCCCATCGACGTACGAAGCTAGGCTAGCGAAAGCAAGCCTTCCTAGACTTAGCATCATTTTCTGCCATCATCATTTTGCTAGGTTAAACGAGTATGGTTCGGCCGGACCAGAGACCACTGCCACACCTGTTACTATCTTGAAGTAATTCTTGCGTTTAAGTGTAAGAGTGTGATTGCTGGCTCACTGATATACGGCGAAAATACATCTATTATATGTGAAGTAGCTTACAGATACATGCCCATATGATCCTTCAATCTTATACAAAATTAGGACAGAAATGTGGTCGGCCCCAATTTCTCATAACAATTCCAGTAGAATTCAAACTTACAGAAGTTTGGATTCGGGGCGTCCGATAAGGTAATAGTGATTACCACCTGAAAGCATACGCCGACATTAGACTGAGTCATAGTTTTTAGGTCGACGACAAAGGCAAACAAAGAACTCAACTTATTAGGGTAACAATAAGGTCAATCGAACATTGATTATACAAAATTGACGTTTGAAAATGACCTAACTGACTGATATAAATAAATGAATAAAGTTTTCTACTCACCGCTCGGCCACGAAACGTTCCCTTGACGCTGCAAGCGTCTGCTTTGAGCGTATTTTTTTAAATTTCCCTACAATCTGCAGCAATATTTTGTGGCTATTTTGTGGCGTTAGGTGATCAAGTGGTCGTCCCTGTAGTTCCGGAAACAGAATAGGGCTACGGCTTCCGCTGCCTGTCGTAAGAGTCGACTAAAAGGGGACTTCCGGGGTTGCGGGCGGCAAGAGTGGGAGCTCAAACCGTCCAACCAGGCGACCCCGGGAAG
>DWNE01004441.1:0-15177 GCA_018249875.1 Cecropterus toxeus
GATTTGCTAACTTTTGATAGTTTATACCGCACAGTTTTTTTTAGATATCACTGATGTGTCGTTTTGTCCGTATATGTCATTTTGGACGTACTTCTGCTATATATTATAATCTTATAAAACAATATTTACAATTATCTCAACAATATATTAAATATTTTTTTTACATATTTTACATATAAAAAAAGCAACACGAAAATATATGAATATATAGGCGTCGCTGTGTGTTCTCACTTTATCAGTTACGAATCAAAATTTGGACCATTTCTGAAAAATCTTTTTTCCATGAAGAAACCAGTGATATATGGTAAATACAATTGAACTCCAAACTTGGAGAGCATTGTGTTACCTTATCTGAAATGCTTATAAAAATTCCTATTAAAAGGTCAGTGTATCGAACCATCCGAAACATTATCTGTAGGTTGCGAGGTCAAGTTTTGGTAAGATCATGAAATATAAGTTGAAATTTCGTATAATAATTATTTAGATAAAACATTTTAGTAATGTTATTTATGATATGTGGTAAGTACGGGTATCTATAGATCGGCATTGGTGCATTTAAATAAAATCATAAAAAAAAACAAAAGTAAATTATATACGTAGAAGAAAGAATTATAAAAAAAACCGCTAAGTTTTTTGCCAGATCTTTATTTATTTTTATAAAGTAATAAAAAGTACCTAAACTTTTAATTGTATTATAAGAAAATAAGTAGACAAAAAAACGTCTTTATATCACCAAATATGAAAGTGCCGTCAATTAGACCTTAAGCTAAGGCGGGTTGTTATTTTTTGTGGTAGTAGCAAAAGAGCATACAGTCCACCTGATAGTAAGTGGACACTGCAGCCCATGAACATCTGCAATCAACTCTGGATAAGGTCTAATGTGGTTAGCCATAGATGCATTGCTACCGCTGAGGACTAAGTTGGAACGCCTCGCATAAGTGTGTCTACCATACCACACCCTCCATACGAGAACACAGCAGCGTAGAACACTGTTCTTATTAGGTAGAAATAGTATAGGCTGAATCCGGCCCGCGGGCATGCGACGGGCCATAAAATAAAACAGGAAAACACGACACATAAATTCAGAAATATCCCATGGATTATTTAAAATACATCAAACCTGAAACCTCTATATCGATATTAAAATAAAACAAAAAATTGCGTTAAAAATTTAATCCTTTTTTAAATTTACAAAATTCTCCCCATAGGTGGGGAATAAAACTAAAATATACTGAGTGCGATGTTCATTCGTTGTTCGGTACTGAGTATTTACATCAAACTTACATATATTTACCTACTATGTACATATTAGAGTATGTATATATGCTAATACAATCGCCTATACAAGCCGGGTTATCTTTGGCATACTATTGCATGCGTTCAATGTACAAAGTTTAATAGTATGACCATACGTTAATAATTCGAATATATATTTACTTGTGTTTGTTATATCGACAGCCGATTGCCAAGTGTTTATGATAGTCCACAAATCATTGCGTGATAGTTAAATAAGCGCATGAAACATTTTTTTTATCTGTTATATATTTTCACGGACTCAGGAAAAAAGACGGATCTGATAATACATATATTATACTGTTTATTCTATTTTAGTATCTCACTCTATGTGTTCTCTTTGTATATTTATGCGATTAAAGTAGTATAGAGTACATTTATTTTCTCAAGAGAAACGATTTTTTTTTACAATTTTAAGCACATAATAAAAATATACTTTTCATTTAAAGAAGTTGAAAAAAAATTATGGCTAACATTTATTATTATCCCGTTTGATTTCTTCAAACATTATTAATTATCTATGTTGATTTCATAATAGATGCGTCTTTTCAACTATCGGTGGTAAAGTCTCTGTAATTTAAGCAAAAAAAAACATATAAGCCGTTGGACGTTGGTATCTCCCTGGTCAATTTATCATTTTGAAATAGAGAAAACATTAAATAGTTCGAACGAATTAAGTACATATACACTGTTTTATATTTATAACAAGAATTTTTGAATCATTTTTTAAATCACAAAGCGAATAACCACTTCAAGTCTCTATCTATATATCTTTACTTCGCATCAAAACTATGTTTTAAAATTTTGCTGTGGCAAATTCTATTATGGGTTTATAATAACCATATTATGCTATTTAATTAACTAGTCGTCATGAACACTGCTTTTACATTATTAATTATTAAAAATAATTACAATAATTATTATAGTTAACTTACATCATAAGAAATTTAAAAGTACAATCGATTATGTATGTAATTGTCTAAAATTCGGAAAAACAATTAAATTTAAAAAATCTTAATTTTCGTTGTCTTCAAACATCACATTATTACAACTTACACTAAATTAGTTAAAAATCCTTAAAAAACATCTTCATAAAATATATGGAATGTCCCTTATCCAAACAAGTTATTTACAAAATCAGTCCATTTAGTGTTTAGTAATGTTTTAAGTTCCTTTAAAACCTTTCATACATATTAATCTCTGTAATCAAAATCAAGTTAGCTATATATTTTTTCCCTTTCTGTTTTAATATACAAATAGTAGCCAAAACTCTAACAGTCTCAGATCGAATTTTACATAAAAAGGTATCAGAGTAATCACAATATTATTCTATATTCCAAATATATATCTAAAAATTATAGAAAATAGTAAGATAAAAAAGTGAGGCAGGAATGCGTCGTTACGCATCGTCACGACAAGATGTCGTGTCGTGATTTCTTACGATACTCAAAATGTACGATTTTTGCGATACGACGTGCTACGACGTCGAACCGTGTAACGATAAAACGTCGTATTGTATGTATGAATTTTAGTAGTAAGAGATTAAATCCGGGGTCTCTCGTCTCCTTTTGAGAGGTCTAAAATAATACTTCTGTGAGATAGACAAACTTTTTATACTATATAAGTTACACATGCGGTGCACATGATGGTAAGTGTCCACTAAGATCAGAGTCCATGGTAAAGTTGGCTACAGATGCGTTGCCTCTTCTGAGAAAGTTGCAATTGCTCAGACAAAAATATCTCTCTAGAACCCAAAAGTGTTTATAGCTGCTGTTTTAAGGAAAAAATAGGTGTAGCAGTGTTTCCTTTGGAGTAGAACAACGAATGGTTCTACTACCTTTAAATTAAGATTATAAATTGGGGAGTTTTAATCCGCTATCAAAGTTCTATCCCTCTCATGTAAAAAAAACTTACACCACCATATCTACCACCTACACTAGTTTCACTTCAAAATGTACTATTATCAGAGAAAGCTGACTTTCCAATGGGCAATTCGTCGATCTGCGTGGTGGAGCGGTTCCCATATCGGTCTGAAATCCAGTAAGTTTCGGGAAGATTCCCGGCCAGTCAGATATCTGAATGATGAATATAGTTTTTTTTCTGATTGTAGTGGAAAACGAGCACGGTGGTCACTGTCTCCTATGGACGTCTGTAAGCAACTTCAAATAGAACAGTGGCTCTATCTGAAGTCGATCACAGATGTGTTCCTACTCCTGATGAATAAGATGGTCCCCTTATATATAAGTGAGCCGGCAACCAAGTCCTTCCATCGAAACACAAGAACTGCTTTAGACGGTGTGGCGGTGGTACCTCTCTGGTCAAACTACACTAGTTCTGAAACCTGGGAGGATTCGTCTTTTTGTGTTTCCATGGCACCTACGACACAGAAAAATCCTAGTGTGGGGCTATAGCTTAGAAAACGTTAATATTATAATCGTTAAGACATTTAGCCCAAAGCTTATTAAAGGTAGATTTTAAACAATAGCCAAAGTCGTTGTAGTAGTGTTGTGGTCGTCTCTTGGCATGTGATGGAGGTCCTGGTGGATGCCGGCTTCTTTCAATATTCTCATCCGAGGGCCGAGGGGGACTCCAAGAGCCCTCAGTTTGTCCTCTCCCACATAAGGTAGTTCTGCTGCTCCTACCTTCTCTTTTTCTAGCAGTGCTGCGTATTTCTGCAATTGATAGAAGATAATCTCAAGCGATATATCGAGTACATGTAGTCATTAGCAGTTGTTGGTTATATGTACAGAAGAAGGAAATCAATATTAATCATGAAATGAATATTTTTATTGAATTTTAGTCCAATCTTTTTATCACGCTCATCAATCACACTGTTCACATACCCACTATTGTGGAAAAAGCTATTTCACTGTAAAGTCTTCAACCAGCCTTGACAGCTTGTTTTCTTATGACAATAATGCGAATTTTTTATTTGATATTATTAAAATTAGCTCTTAGCGGGTATCCATTAGCGGGTGTCTTCCCGTAAATGTGGTAAAAGGTATCTAATCGACAAAATCCAGAAGATCGATAGCAGCATCTTTCTGTCTATTATACAGATTTACTATGAAATATGCACGCATGTCAGACTTGGTGAGTATTGGAAAAAAAACCAATATTAAGGGATGCCTGTGTCTAGCAGTGGACTCTACAAGGTTGGTCATTGATTGATATCACCTACATCACATGTTTGTGTGCATGTGTGTGCATGTACATACATTTCTGTAATACTGACCTCATATCCAAGTTTCTTGAGGAACAGCCTCATGAGCGGCGGCTCGTCTCCGAAGAATTTGGTGAGCCGCTTCACTCGGTCAGGGTTGCTGAATGAGAAGGGATCCAAGTGGCGATGGTTACCCGATCGTATGTTTTGCTGGGATCTGTAATGAAGACATTATATTGATTATCAATTAGTAATTATGAAGTTTTTTGACATTACGAATGATATTTTGCTTGCTGAATCAACTAGACGTTTAAAGGCGATATTGGTTTCTGGCATTGACCAAGATCTTTATTAGTATTTTTTGTGTGTAAAATTGAAGGAGTGTTACGACCGTCTTTGGGCCAGTTAAATGTGATTATTTATTTTCTTGAACATAATGCTCGTGTCTTATATAATTGTTAATAATTAAAGTGTCGCAGTCCTGTACGATGATATTTGAAGCTGACTTGTTGTAAAATACATAACGAAAAAGAAAAAAAATACTTTTCTTTGTGGTGGGTAAAATGTGCCCCCTTAAAGAATGCTCCGGCAGTTACCGTACCTACCGACTATTTCCAACATTAGTGGCGTTAATTCAAGCAGTAGTAGTATGACAGTTTAGGTACATGTTTCTTATGTGGTAGGCAAAAAGCGCTTTCCTAAAAAATGCGTTTCTGATAATCGTAGCGTAGGCTGGGCGTAGCTACAATATACGGATATGCGAGGTAAGACGTAGTGCATGTCATAAATATAACGCTTTCTATATCTACTTATAGCACCAATACACAAATACAGACCCAGAACAGGAATCTAAACTCATCATTCACATCTCTGTCTGGTCGGGGATTGAACCCGGGACCATTGCATTGCATGTCAGGCAGGTATGATGATCGCTCGGCACGCGGGTCGACAAATACACGTAACTCCGCTATTTCGTCGAGTAATAGCGAGTTTGTCGAAAAAATTAATACACGTGATATATTACTACATTCACCTCTCCCTGCTTGATATTTCGTGATTTTTTATGGACCCCCTTTCGATCCTCACGTGATTAATGGATAGCCGAATGTAGTGGGTAGAACACGTCCCTAGAAGGTTACGAGCTCAGCAATCGTTATGAAGCAGGGGGACGTACCTGTACATGTGCCGCAGCGCGGCGAGCTCGGCGCGCACGAGGTCGAGCTCGCGCAGCAGCGCGTGCTGCGTGCGCATCTCGCTGGACAGGTGCGCCACCGAGCGCGCCAGCGTCACCACGTGCGCCTCCAGCCGCTGGAACCGCTTGTTGATGCCCTGACAACACAGACATCTCGTTAAACCTTTGAAACGTGGTAGAACCGGTGTTCCACCGGGGAGGTACCACCGCCACACCTATTTCTAGCGTGAAGCAGTTCTTGCGTGAGGTGAAAAGGTAGTTGCCGGTTCTCATGTATATGAGGCGATCATCTTAGTCCTCAGAGTAGTAACGCATATGTGAACGACTTTACATAGAACCCCTGTTCTGTATGAAATTGCTCATAGGTGTCCATGGACGGCAGTTACCACTTACCATCAGATGGACTGCACGCTCGTTCGCTATTTCAATCTGATAAAAAAAATCTACACTAATATTATAAAGAGGAAACATTTGATTTTTTGTTTATTTATTTATTTTAAATGCATAGGCTCCGAAACTACTGGACTGGTTTGAAAAATTATTTTACCATTGAATGCTAAAAAAAAATATAGGGCGAATAAGGTGCTCACGGCACGATGATCATATCAAATTGTAGATATTGCATAAAGCTTTTATTTCTTATCAATTTTAAATCTAATAAAACCAGTATGATTAATTGGAGAAGAACTACCACTTTTTAACGCAAAATATTTTTTTACATTTCGGTAGAAAGGTGTTGATCTCAGCTAATTTTTGTCATTAACCTACCTTAAGATCATGTTTCTTCCTGTGATCATTAGAACTTCGCCGCTTGTCTCTCACCGGACGACTGCTGACGGAACTTGAAGGTAAGGACGACATGCTGCCATACCGTCGCTTAGATGATAACCTGCTAAACAAGATAAGTCTATTTTTAAAGGCTAGTCAATTTTTATTCACATGGTTCTATGCCCTTGGACCAACTGTACTAAGCTAAAGACATATCAATGTGTTAATCCAGATCTAATATTATATCTGCGTACCAAATTTCATTCAGATGCAATTATTACCTATTGTTTGAAAGAGCAAACATCCATGAACAAACATCCATCCTCACAAACGGTCACCTTTATAATATTAGTATTGTTTTCGTCAGTTTTACAATCTATTTTCAAATAAGGAATGTTTGTAAGATAAGCCAAACTTAGAAGGGAAGACCTAAATATTCTTAAAGACGTAAGAATCTTGTGTTAACTTATCCAATTTCGTCTTTATTTACGCTTATTATACTTAAACTTATAATTTAAGTTTCAATTAACTTATAAATTTCTTTATATTTACTTGAATTTTTACCTATTTACAAATTTTTAATTGAATCAACTTGTAACATACATATACGATTTGAAGACGAGAACGAAAATAATTCACGTGTCTCCAAAATTATACAGCATAATAAGTACTACATCTATTTCATTAAATATCTCTTTACCTAGATTCCCATGTAGGATGTTTGGCCAAACTTGCTGGTTTCCTGACACCCAGGAGTTGCAGCACCTCAGCGTACATGTTCTCCAGACCTCGGAGCTGCCTTCGTATAGCTCTTGCGTCCCCCGTTGATGCGTCACTGTCGGTTCTACCGTCTAAGAGCGATGAGAGGTCCAAGCTTCGGGTCGTGGTTGATGTCATATCAGTGGTGTCAATGCCGAATACTGTAAAAATGTAATTATCATGTTTTTCAGTATTTTGACTGTAGAGAAGAACGCTTATGTTGCTAGCCTATCATCTTTTTTTAGGATATTTATAAGTAACTAGTTATAGTTCCAGGTTACAATTTAAGAATCCTGCAATTAAGAAAAATGTTGGAATTAAAAAAATGCTAGACAATTGACGTACATTTGATGCAACATTTTACTTTCAACAATTTTTGCAACACTAATCAGCACCAAAGACTACCTGACAAACTTTTGAATTCAGTAGTTTTGGTTTGATCCGTATTCCTACACATAGACACCTTAAATTCTCGATTATAAAAAGAACCCATAATGGACAATAAAATTCAAACTTAAATAGTGTTTAAATAACACAAAATATATATCATTATATTTCTTTAGTCTATTTTTTTTATTTAACTAAAGTTTACTTACAGTGTTTCTTATAATGATGATCTCTTTTGGAAGAATGTTTCTTGTGGGAGTGCCAGCGAGGAGACTCACGGCCTCTCCGCCGATCTTCAGGGTATTCTGAAGAACGTCCTGGTAAGCTGAAAGAAGAAAAAAAGGGTAATTAAATTAAATTGCGGTCAAGAGTTCACTAAAAGGCACTTAAGTCTACCAAACCACGTTTTCAGTCTGACTATAAAGCTTTTTGATTTGTTGATCCGTGCCCAAAAGCAAATATTTTCTTCAAAAAAAGGGAATATTTTTGACAATATTTACCTGTTCCTCTTATGTAGATCAGATGATGGCGACAATGGCGGTAGTGGCGGTGTGACAGAGCTATCAGAACTAGCTGAACTATCGAGCCTCATTCCAGCTAACTTTGGTTCTAGTATTTGGCGTAATTCACATTCTACTAAATCTGCCCACTCGTTTTCGCCTGCTGTGGATAAAAAGAGAAGAATATATGTAATAGAAAACTTAAATTATAATCGTGATAGCTTCCATGGTTGTAAACAATCTGAAAATTTACAAAAAAACCTCTACTCGTTTAGAATTTAAATTTGTTTGGATCTACATACATACATTTGGTGTTAGAAACATTGAAGAATATTCTTCTGCCACTAGTTCTAATATACTTAAATAAAAATATTTTATAATTTTACGAGACAAGGTAAATAATAAAAATATTTACTTGGTCCCGGAGCTTGTTGACTTGGACCAGGTTGCGGTTGAACCCTTGATTGACCAACAGCATCTGAATCGGCAGATGTGTCGTGGAGACTCGCTTCAGGCCTTCTGCCACTAGAGTAGGCTACGCTTCCTCTACCAGAGTCTACATTTGATGACTGACCCCCATTCTTGTCGTAATCTGTAAAGTTATCATAATAAGTGTTTATTTCTTTTTAATTATAGCTTATAACAGGTGTTGTTATAAGCTATAATTAAAAAGAAATTAATTTCATCTTTGTCTAATAAGTAAATAATTATATTTGAAATGATTAAATGTTATGAATAAATATGCTCAAAATATTTAATAGCACCTTTGAAATTAATCAAATTCCTACCGGAACTAGCCCCAGATCCACTGGCTCCCTTTTTGCCATGAGCCTTCAAATCCTCTATTCTACTAGGCGTTTGTCTTGATGACGACGGTTGTGGATTATACGCTTCAGCTTTTGCACTAGAATTATATACACTATCTGCTGACTTTTGACTTGCACTCTCATCATTTTTTTCTAGAACTTCCGCAGAACTTGATGCCCTTTCTTCATCTCTTTGTCTTTGACCTAACGAGTCTGGTGTTCTGCGGGATTCTTTATGACTATCTGGTGTCCTGCGAGATTCTCTATGGCTATCTGGTGTTCTTCTATATGTTTCGTGTATTCTTTCTTGTCTATTTGATTCTATTGATCTGCCACTCGTTCTTATACGTTCCTCAAAGCTAGATCTTCCTTGAGCTGCAAGTCTGCCTCTGAAACCTCCATCATCTGATTCTCGTTCTTCATGACCGTTTCTAGGAGGTCCATGTTCATGAGGTGGGCCATCTAAGAGATTTCCATGTGAGTTTCTTCTTGATCTATCATGATGCTGAGGCGTAGATACTTCTGGACGCGATGGAGGTTCATTTAAAAGATGAGGATGAGATGCTGCACGCCTTCCTTCTACAAATCCTCTTTGTCTTACAATTTCTCTTTCTAATTGTTGGGGACTTCTTAAGTCGGGTCTTGAATGTGAATTATCGAACTGTAATTGAAAAAATAGTAACATTGATAAAATTATTCTAAAAGTTTAGTCAATTAAAGTAATTGATTTTGTTAATTAAAATGGTAATGAATCTATGCCGACTAACCGGAAATTGCTTTACATGCAAAAACTAAACGGTGTTAATGACTGCAATTTGATGTAATAAGACCAACTATTATGGCTTCACAGATAAACTTCTATGTGAAGTGTTAACGGAAATCTTTTAACGTACAAAAAATAAGCCATTGAAGTTAACGGGTCATTACATTTATCACGGTTTACCGGTTACATAAGCCACGCTTATCTCTTAAGGCTTCAATTACCATAACATCGCGATAATGTTTTACTCTCAGGAAGTATAGTTTTCATTGCAGTTACAGTCAGCTGACACGCAAAACAAGTTATAGTGTTAATATTTCGAGAGAACTTAAAATATGTTAAATGACAAATCGGTAAAGTAACAAATGCATTTAATGCATGCATTTATTTTAGCGAATGTTAATTATAAGGATAATTTGACATTCGATTTTAGACTAATTTCCTCGCGGAATTGATACATTTGAATATGTTACGGGTACGCAGGATATAAGGTTTTTTGAATTTCTTTTTGCTTGTTACATGGATCGTGGTCACACCGAAACTGTCACGTTTCGTGTGTACCCGGAACATATTAAAATGTAATTAAACATTCGTTGAAATCTTTATACCCTCGGAGGCCAGTCGTTTGGGTTTGAAGTTTTAAAAGTGAAAACAAATACCACAGCTGAAATTCAATTTAATCCATATTAATTTTATAAATCAGATATCAAAGACGTATTATGACACTACCTGAACTTTTTATTTTTGCCAAGATAGCTCAATAAATTTATCTCGTTGCATACTTTGCGATATCGAGCCGACATCAGCCAGCGCTTACTTTAATTACGGAATATTGTGAGAAGCAGTTAATTGTTGGGAACGATTGTTCTTTGTTGCAGCCGACAGCGTGAAGGGAACGAGGCTAAGAGGAGAGAATGGCAGCTATAATTTTTCTAGCTTTTGGTAGGCTGTAAGTGGATAGCATTGTTACTGTCGAGATGTATCATGAGATTGAGGTGTTGCAGTTATAGCAAGCCGCTGAAGTTGATATTAATCAAAAGTACAGAGTAGTAAGCATAAATATTCATGGCACTTTGTTGTGCAAACTAAATAAAGTTTAAATAAAAATCGGGTTATGTTTCCGTTAAACGTTTCTACATATACTAGTAAATCTTCTGGCCGAAATTGTGTCATTTATCGGGTACGAAAAAACTCTCTTTAGTTGAAATTATGGATACACTAACAAATTTAATTGAAATCGCATATACATAAACATATACTCACTTGTGACTGAGGTCCAGTTTTCAAAGAAGTAAAATTTGCCATGGATCTGACATCGACGTCTCTTTGGTAAACTGCGCTCCGTCTACCAGGTGGTCCATATTGTTGGTACAAAGCATCAGCTCCCAAAGCTTGCGGTCGGGAGTGCGGTGTGGAGGCCAGCATCTCCTGAGATCTGGCTTGCTGGTGGTTTAGTAGCATCTGCTGCTGTACTATTTGTTGTTGCATTAACTGCCTATAACAAAGAAATAAAATACAATTTTATTGCTAACGAAAGTGAGTTATATGTATTTTTTTCGAAAATCTTTTAAAAAGTTCTAGATTTCGGCGTTTGAGATTTAATTTAAGTCATACATATTCTGTGATGCCAAGACGTAAACAAGAAAACCATTTTGTCATAATATTTCTAGATACGAATGGTGTTAAAGTCATTTTTCTATTTTAGTCTCACTGTCACAATTACCTGTGTGGTGATGGACTAGGGTATGCCATATTGTTTGCTATTCCATGGCTGTACTGCATGTCTGGTCTGTTTTGTGGCATTGGTCTACCATAGATTCCTTGTTCGACTTTCCTCGGCGTTTCCCTCGGCGTCACTTGTTCCGGCTCCGGTCTCTTTCTCTCTTCAATGTTATTTAGACTAGCTTCTTCGTTATTCTTCTCGGCTTCATTATTCTCTTTACTCTTAAATCTACTTGAGATCATGTCTTTTAGGGTGTGGTAAGTTTTACTGACGGATTTCGCGCTTTTCGGTGCATCTCTTGTACTGTCCTTACCAGTTTCAACTGTAACTGTTATTAAATGTGAGTTATTCTGTGTTTCCGTTTTGGGTCCGTAGTTTTTGGCTGGTATCGGAGGTTTCGGCGAGTCGTAATTTTGCAAGTTTCTCACTGCCGCGCCTTGATTTTGGTTTTGGTGCATAGCGTACCCGTAGTTCTGGTCGTGATATTGTCTGAAGTCACCAGATGTTCCAGCTTGATGGTTCTGTAAATTAAAAATACCTGTTCAGTTAAATTGTATTTAATCCAGTTGTATTCGACAAGACATGTTTGTCTATTTGTAATTGGTTCATTTAGAACTACTTTTATTCATATAATAAGTTAATAACTTTAACTTCAATGCCATCAAATTTTATTATATTTACCTACATTTTATTTATTACAAAAAAAAAAAAATAGAATAACCGCCAATACTGATAGTTAGATTTAAACAATTTATATACGAAAAAAGTAGCATTTTTCGCACAATATGCTATTTCGACTCGATTCGAATATGCTAGCGACCTGTTATTTCGCTTATCTATAACCGCACCCTCTAAAAACATTTCCATAATAGTACTTGATAGTTTTCATGGTAACAATGTGAGTAGAAGCATGTGAAACACGAATGTGTTACGGCTGTGGGAAGCTAGAAACAATGGACCATTGGCTTGTGATTCGTATTGAAGTACTGTGGAGAAAGAGGTTCGGTTATAACCGTAACTTAGAAATGCCTTTTCTAGAGTAGGCAATCCGTTTGATATATTTTCAAATATTATTGGAAAAACATTTTTAATTGCAAACTGTATTAATACCTTTAAGGTGCGTTAAAATGTAAATATATGTTATATTACAGAAGTACGACAGATATTCGACTAAGGCTTTCAGTTTAATAAATTGTAAATTGTAAAAATAGCTACATTTCCAGTTTCGTTAAAAGGTTCAAAACCAAGTAAATATTTTAATATAATATTAAATTTTAATCAAGAAGTGGTTAATTATTTTTTATTTATAAGCATTTACAGTACATAATTTAAAATATTATAATTTATATTAAGAGATAGGTACTAACATTTTCTAGTGCAAATTCAACCATGTTGTTTTCTTGCCTCGGGTCTATTTTCTACTTATCAATTTATTAAAAGCGATTAAGCTATTTATCCATGTTTTAATTTTGTTCAGTAATAATCAATTTTCTTCTTGACGTCAAAGTATACTTCACTAATCATGTCTAAAAATCACATATATGTCTGATAATCGACAACGGTTAAATGAATTTTAGTTTAAACTTTAAAGATAATTCAATCATCACTTTTCATATTTAGATATCACTTCACTGAATCGATTTTAATTACGAATTCTTTGTAATTAAACTGTCTTCTTGTTTGCGTCCACGCAGAAATTCAAAACAATAGTGTATTAAATATTTTTATAAGAATATTTTCGCTTGAAAAAAATCTGTCCAAATTATGTGAACACAAAATACAAGAATTAAAAAATTACACCAAACACATCACAAAAACAATAGCCAGATGAGTCAGCCAATATCTTTAACACTATTTTTCTGAGCTTCGAAAGTAAAACTATACGCCCTAAAGCTCTTCTAGCAGTGACCGGATGCGCGCGCGCACGGGCACCGAGTCAGCCTACTAGCGCCTTAGATCGCGTGCGGCCTCGCTACGCCGAATTAGCTAACGGACTAGAATTAGAAACGGCGAAATACGAACAACGAATTCTTACTAATTCTTTTTTGATTTAAGTTATTGATTTTTAATATTGTTGTGGTAGATAAATATATACAAATAGACATATTCAAGGCTTTTTCGTTTTACGCGTAGTTCCTATTTTTTTTATGTAAAGAGTAGAATTCAATTGCGTGATTTTTTTTTATATTTAAGATAGGACGTTTCTGAAATAAGACCTAATGTACATAGAATAAAGGGTAGTACACGTCTCTTCATACCCATTAAATTAAAGTTGCTTTATTGGCTGAAATTAATAAGTAATATAAATAATCTCTGTCACTAGTAAGTCCTCAACAGTGCGGCACCAAAGATGTTGAAATCAAATAGTAATACTAACAGTTGATATTGCAATAACTTTAAACGAATACGAATTATCAAAATTTCTAAAATCTCTTCACGATATAGCCATTTTACTAGTTGATCTGTGCACGCATTGATATTTTAGATTCGATTCACAAATCGACATCAAGGCAGACTTTCACTATCGTGTAATATCTGTTTCATACTAATTAAAGAGATTTCCATATTGTAAAGAAGAGAGAAGGACAAAAAGATATTAAAAGTGAAATTCCAACATTAAAATCTTCCTTGCCAATGTGATGAGGTCTTTATATTGCCGTTAAAGTGATATTAATGGTCAGAAACCGATGCTAGTCAAAATAAACATTTTTGGTATATACATAAATGCTATGATCACAATATTCCAAGTAATGCTTGTTATAAAATAAGAATCAGGTAATGTAGGCCATCATGCGTATACACTAAATGTCACGCGTTTTTACTTTGAAGAAGTATGTACATTACAAAAAATAAGTCTCGAGGTGATGTAAGGTTTACAAATTTGCTCTCGTCAGCGTGGTGAAACACGCTAATCTATTCTCAATCTTAGAGGTGATTCATGAGTGTGATAATACTGTTGATGATGAGATGACTTTACGTCGGCCCACCGTCCTTCATTACGTCATCACCATAGACGTTTATCAAAACATGTCAAACAACAGAACGATTCGTCGTATAGGGGCCGCACGCGTAACTTCACCGTTGCTTCGTACAAACGATTCCATTGGGCACGCGTTTTGAATTTTGATACCAGACTTGGAGCTAGGAGCCTTAATATTGGATATTTGTTACGTTACAAGTTGAAGGACGTATCCGTTATAGAATTAATTGGTCACTGTCGCCATTTGTAAAGGTGGAACTGTTTGTTCGATGTCACATTGCAACGACGTTACTATTAAACCTACTTATTGTTAAGTAACAGTTGTGTTCTGAATCAAGGGCGTTGTATCCCATTCTTAAAGAGTGAAAACGTAATAATGATGAATTTTAAACAGTACCTACAACCTCTTTTTCACATGAAGTTGATTGATAGAAGTTTATAAGTCTGCTTATTTTATAAGAAGAAATAAGTTCCAACCATAGTTATTCTATGTACATTCAGTTTCATTAAAATTGAAGTATTCAGTCGAATTTTAACTATTGCACTGTTTTAATTAAAAAGAAGCAAACGAGCATTTACTCTTCATAGTAAATGACCAAAGCTGTCCAGGGACACTTCTGATCAATTCCAGATAAGATGATAATGCTACATGAGATCGAACATTTACTAACCTGAAGACTACGTTGGAACGCCTTGGATAAATAAATTGCTCTTACCACACCATCATTATTATGCCACTATTATTAGGCAGGTGGTAGAACCAGTGTATTTCGACCGGGGAAGTACCGCCGCCACACCTATTTCTAGCGTGAAGCAGTTCTTGCGTTTCGGTGGAAGGGTGTGGTT
>DWNE01004442.1:0-15176 GCA_018249875.1 Cecropterus toxeus
AATTTAAATTTGAACTACCAACAGGATTATGTTAAATAAAATGATTGCATGGTTATATTCTATTGTATAAGGCGAGTACACATAATTCCACTTACAGGTGGTCACAGCATGCAATATAATAAATGTACAATAACTAAATACAATTTTGAGAAATAGAAACTCAAAAAAGCAAATATTATGAAATACTGTTGCTGCTAATAGGTTGTCACAAAATAACTCGATTGATCCTTTCAAGTTGATTCCTTACATTTATTAGGTTAGGTTCGACTCGGTGTAATAGGTTCCCAGAAGGATATTCAAGCTTATAAAAAATCATTTCAAGGCGATCCTACTCAGTCATCAAGAATAGCAACTATAGCAAGGCATCTGTGGCCAAACTCAGATAAGGCTCTGATCTTTTCTGGAGTTGATTCACTTACCATCAGGTGGATTGCACGCTCGTTCCTACATCAATATTGTAAAAAAATAGATTCGACGACAAGACGGAAAAAGGACGTATTCGAGCTAGTTAAAAACTCATATTTGCAGGTGGTTAAATAATGATAGAAACAAGCAAAGACCAAGCCAAGTTGTTTTTCGAAAACGAAATTATACATAGATAACCTCTCTCCCTTTGGGAAGTCAAAAACTAGCTAAAGTGCTCGTGCGATATAGAACATAAAAACTAGTCGCCATTTTTAAATAATGCAAAATATCAAAATATGCAAATTTTCATGTAAATCGAAGCAGTGGTTCTCGCGTGATTAAGTAACAAAAAGACACACACCATCTTTTTATATTAGTAAAAATTTTAACATTAAAAATTTTAATATCCATTCATAAATTTTCAGAGCGACAGCGTTCACTCTACAGATGCAGCTCTGGAAAAAGCGGCTAGTAGCGCGAGTAACACGAAAGCTGCCGGAAAAGAAAAGAACGACGACATTATGTCTGTCCTTCTTGCACATGAAAAGCAAAATACAGGTATGCATTTAAGTGACTAGATAAAAATATAAGATATTAAGATATCATAAACGATGTGGAATAATAACTGATGGTTTGTTCTACCGTATTTCTAATCACTGAGATTTCCATGTGGTCCATATTTCCGACAATTAGAAATAGTTTTTTTTAGATAGACTCAAGAGTATCCTAACAATAAAATCCTTTAAAATTTATATTAAATTTCATAAAGTTAATAAATCTTATTTATTACTCAGGTAATACTGCTGCAAATGCGGTGAAGGGAATAGAGCAAGATAGTTCAGACTCCAGCGATAATGAAGAACCAGATCCTTATAAATTCTTGAACGCTGCTCCTGCCGTTGGTAAGTAATTAAGTATACATTATTTACTACGTACAACTACATCTTGACAAATATACTGATCTTGCATAATATAACATAAAGAACAGTATATCTAACACAAAAAGTTTTCATGAGGACTGAGATGGTCGTATATAAAAGTGAGCCGGCAACCTCCCCCTTCCACCGAAACGCAAGAACTGCTTCACGCTAGAAATAGGTGTGGCGGTGGTACTTCCCCGGTCGAACTACATTGGCTCTACCTGGCAACGCTAGCAAAAACGCCCAAAATCGCCATTCTAGATTACACTCCTTATTGAAACTACATACGTGTGGCTTTGTTTGCTTAACGGATTTTTTCTGAAAACGCTTTTGTTTGCGTTACATTTGGACCACCGTAAAATTCACGGCCGTTAAAATATACGGCAATAAAAACATTCCGATATCTTCGATCTTTTGACGACCTGCGTTGGCGTTGTTTGGCGGACGTTAGGACCAGTATTCGCTAGAAGACGTTCTACCACAATTGCTAGCATTAAGCAATTCTTACGTTTTAATGGAAGGGTGCGGTTGAATGACAGCCCATGGATGGCAGTGACCACTTAAGTATAGAAAGGATTTTATAAAATATTATATCACATTTTAATATAAAATACTGTGCAATGTATTACATCTAATCTGTTGCCTATTTAATCCTTTACATTTATGTTTCTGTTTCTATATCGTGACGCATTTTCGTTTCATCCGAGTTTCAAATCACAGCAATTCTAAAGAAGTTACACTTCATGAAGCAAATTCTGTATTCCTTACTATAGAGAGCATTCTAATATTAAAACGCTTAAACGCTTCCTACACTCATAGCCCCACAGTAGGATTTTCTCCTGTGTCGTGAATATCATGGACACACAAAGACGAATACACAAACACCCAGACCCAGAACAGACATCTAAATTAATCACTCACATTTCTGTAGTCGGGGATCGAACCCGGGACCCACTACGTGTCAGATCGGTATGGTAACCGCTGCGCCACGCGGGTCGTCGAATAATAATATTCTCGTACAATGTTTTCTTCACATTTTTTCTACATAGGCCCGAAGTTTATTCCGTAATCAGTCAATGTATTAACCCTTCTCATTTCCAGAAGAAATATTAGTCTTATTGAGTTATCTTACGCTTATATTTACCTGACTGCGACGGAAAAGGGATAATGTTTTTCGAGCGTACGTATGCATTGTTATATGTCAATTACTTAGGCACGTTCTACAACCCATATGGTTTAATGGATTATGACATACGACATATCATGGGGATCTTTTTAGTTTACAAAATGACTATATAATTTAAAAACATGGCGCCTATAAATAGACAAAGATGAGGAGGAAGGGGTGACTTTTCATTATTACAAAAATATGGGTATCAAATGAAAGCTATTAAGTAGCTTGCTCAAAAAAATAATTTTGAAAATGGAGCCAGAAACGGCGGAGAAATCGGTGAACATACATAAAAAAATACATACAGTCAAACGTAAAACCTCCTCCTTTTCGAAGTCGGTTAAAAATATGTATTTATTATAATACTTTCATGTTACTATTGTGGCATAAAAACCGTTAAATTAAATATATTATTACAAAAACAAAAAAAACAACTGCCGAAAAAAACAATTGTTTTTAACAGTCGAGTTTTTTGTTTTCATATTTTTAATAGTGTTACTTGTTTTATTAATTGATTCACGTGTTATTTTATCTACATTTTGTTTTTTTTTCGCTTTTTTATATCTATTCGGAAGGTCCATATCACTTTTCATGTACCTCCAACAGTTCGCGAGTAATATTTTAATTCTTGTCAAGGAGCGAACCACGGGAACTACTACTAGTATAGGTATAATGCAATGCTTCCGTTTGCGATTCAGCTTAAATGTTGTGAGCAGTCTAGCTTAGTATAATGAAAGCTAGATCTTAAGCTCTTCAGAACTGAAGCTACTTCATAGCTATTGAGAGTCTTAATGTGTACCTACGTACTTTATTATTCTTTGCCCGTATGATTTCCTTTTTTTTTAAGAAAAGTGTAATTATATATTGCTTTTACAATCTTATTAACATTATGAAGTTTGTGTGAATGTATGTGCGTTTGTCACTTTTACGGAAAGACTAGTCGGAATTCGCTGAAATTTAGCCCACAGATAGTTTAAAACCTGGATTAACTTATAGGATAGTCATTACTGTGATAAATGTGACCGAATCGAGCGCAGCCCCGGGTACATGCTAGTCAAAATCGCAATGAACGTTTTACTCAGTTTTCCAGAATCTGAGTTCGATGCCTACGACTTTCTTATTTATGTATTGAAAATTTTAACTTGTACTACTATTACTTATAAATCAACGTTAACGTATTATGGTCATAGCATAGGAATAGCTCATTTTAAGTACCCGGTAGTTAAAACACATGCCCTATTCTTCTTTTTCAACCAACTTCCAAAAAGGAGGAGGTTCTCAATTCGTCTGTATTTTTATTCTAACTGGATAAGGTCTGGGCCAGATTACATCACGCTGCTCTAATGCGGGTCGTTAAACATTTGAAAGTAACTCCGTTCCAGCAATTTGGCATTCCTTTTCGATAAACTTCTAATTTTCCGTGAAAATATACAAATAAAACCGAATATATAGACTAATAAATTAAGTCAACAATACTCGTCTACAAACCAATTTCATTCGTACATTGACCCTCAAAAATTCTGAATAGATCTTAATATACTGATAAATAAAACGTATAAACCAACAAAGTAATGATAAATGATATCACGTTCTATGAAAAGAAGATAACCCGGATAGGCCAGATGATATATTGGGATGTCCAAATAAGCTGAATTTTCTGTACATCTGTTCCTCTGTAATGTACAATGTCTACGGTCATTGCCATAACGTGATACCTAACGTGATATGATATGAAACCTTTTTTCCATATTGAAAGATAATGTATGATTGTTTTTAGAGGTATTTTTTGAGATGACAAACGAGCATGCAGTCTGCGTCATGGTAAGTGGGTGGAACTTCATATAGAACAGGGGTTTTATTCAAAGTCGAGCACAGATGTTGTTACTCCTGAAGACTAAGATGATCGCCTCATATCTAAGTGAGCCTGCAGCCACACCCTTCCACGTCAACGCAAGGCGTGGCGGTGTGGTAGCTCCCCGGTCGAACTACATTAGTTCTAGCTTCTGCTAAAGTTTTTTTGAGATTGAAGTAACAAACAAGCATGCGGTCTACCTGATGTTAAGTGGTAACTGCCGTCCATGGACAAGTAAGCAACTTCATATAAAAAGGGGTTCTATTTAAAGTCGATCACACATGCGTTGCTACTCCCGAGGACTAATATGGTCGCCTCGTATATAAGTGAGCCGGAAATCAAACTCTTCCAGCGTAACGCAAGAACTGCTTCACGTAAGAAATAGGAGAGGGGGTGATATCTCCCCGATCAAAAAACTCTGGCGCTAGGAAGTTAATGTTTTTATGAAAGTTAAGACGATTCGATTCGTTGTAATGTGCCACAATCAAGGCACTGGCTCATTTCACAGTTGTATGAGCCTGTCCTATATAAAGCGCTGTAAGCGAGTTGCAAATCAACCGTAACGCAATCGGATTCCTCCAAGCGCGATGTTCCTTTTGGGCTCTTTCCCGGTGAGCATTGCCGTTCACCATGCTTCAGGTATTTACGACGGCATGCGACCACATATGCTGCCGTCCTTGCCGGGGTCCACTTGACTGGACGGTTCAAGCTCCCACTGTTGCCGCCCGCAACCCCGGAAGCCCCCTTTTAGTCGCCACTTATGACAGGCAAGGAATACCAAAACCCTATTCTAGTCCCTATACAACCTCTGACCCACCTAACCACTAAACTATCGCAGTTTTGTGAAAATACAATATCTTATATACAAAATTTAATGGAGATCAAAGCAAGTTGTGGCCGGAACTTGGGTACACAGTGCGTTATAAAATATACCGCTATAATTTTTATGTATGTCCGTTGTTTACGTTAAATGGACATTAAACAAATGTAAAGAAACATTTTCTTAGTTTTAAAAATATTCTAGCGTTTAGTTGATATGGTATTTGTGCCTGTCTATGTGTGCACTTCTCTGGCAATTTTATGTGGCTCAGAACCGTTTTATGTGGCTCAGAGAAAATGAGAATAAAACTCAATGACAATAAAAAATTTAAAAATAAACGTAATAAATCATAAAATATTATCCAAAGAAAGAAGAAGAAAGCCAAAAGAAAAGAATTAAATAAATGAAATGGTTTTAATCTTTATTTCTGTAAATTTTATTGTAGATTTTGAAATACAGTAATTAGAAAAAAATCGGATTAACATTCTTTAAGGATAAGAAGTAGTAGTGCGTCGGATTGTACAACAAGTAAAAGAGAAAACGGTAGCTAGAGAAAAATTAGTTGATTTACTGATCTGATTCTACCAAAATACAATCCCGGTCCGAAATTATATTCCAGATGATACTAAGGCAACCCGTAAACATTAATTAGGATGTTTATTAGTTTGATAATGTTTGTGATATTCCATGGAATTCGCATTTCGGGTCCCTTTTCCTCGGGCACTCCTGTAGAGGTCAATAACACTATAATGAATTCGGTATACTTCGGTATATTGAGATTAGGATATGCTTGGTTAAATAAGCCACAGTCTGAGGAAGTGATTTTTTTTTCGATTTTGTCATCCATCGCGGGCTCTTTGCGGCCTCATCAGTTTAGTTATTTTTATAAGTTATAAACAATTCTACTTTTGAGGATTTGCTGCGTTCGATTATGGTATTGAAAAACATGTTATAGCGCTTTTGAAAAAAAAAAACATATACAAACTACTTTTATTCAAAGGAGATCTTTACAGAATTATTTTTGAATCTGAAAATACCTTACCTTACTAAGTTTGTCTAGAACATTCTTTATTTACAAGTTTTCTTTTTTTAACTTGCAATGTTGGTAATTTTATGAATAAGTATGTTTAGGTCAAACCTTGCAAGCTGAATTTGATCCACTTGATAAAGCTGAAATTTAGAATACATAATTATTTAATTCTGATGACAATACAATTATGAATAAGAATAATTATTGTTGTTCATCCAAAATGGCTGTCGCAACTAAATGGTACATAACATATTTTTGTACAAACCATCTTGTATGGAAATCAGATCATTATCATTATCATTTGGTCCTAATTAGTAGAATACAATACTCCATGAAATAAAAGCTTGTTTAAAAAAATATTTTTAATATTAATTTAAATGTATTAACTCCAATATTTTCCCTACTTGTCAAATAGTGGTTCGTGGCAAGACAAAGTGCCTTAAATGGTCCATTATGAAAGGTTAAGAGGGTTCAAGACGCTTAGAATATGGACCAATAAATCGATAAGCCACGTCAATTGAATTCCAGTTAAATCTCGTTAGGCTTGTCAATTGCAGTTCGCGAACTGACTTATAACGCGATTCCTTGGCGGTCTGCTGGTGACAATAAATCTTGTTTATTATTTTAAGGACTTCTAAACCTCGCCTTAAGTTTTAGAGTTCAATGATATTAGAATTTGTGATCGAATTTTAAAGTTATGTTTAAATTTCACTTATAAATATAGATGTATAAAATCGCTATTTTTTTCCAGACAGAAGTAGTAGAAACCATAGAAATATCTGTAAGAAACTTCATACAGAACAGGTTCTATCTCAAGTCGATGTCAGATGCGTTGCAACTCCGAGGACTAGGATTTTCGCCTCAAAAACAAGTCAGCCGGCAGTCACACCCTCCCACCGAAACGCAAGAACTGCTTCACGCTAGAAATAGGTGGTACGCGGCGGTGGTACCTCCCCGGTTGAACTACACCGCCACTTGCTAGAGCTGCTAAATTACTCTTTAATATAGATATCTTTATTTTTATTATTTTAACGAAAGTAAAAAATATTTTACTTTCGTTAAAGTATAATTTAATACTAAAAACCAAAATATTTTTTATTTTTACTTTCGTTAAAGTAAATATAAAAAATATTTTGAACGAAAATTAGTAACATTGTTCAAGTAATATATATACACACCAATCGAACAAATACAAATAAAGCTTATTGAATAGCACGGTAGTGCTTTGCCAAATTCTTTGTGACAATGCACTAATGTGTGTATTTACACGTGAGGTTTCACCGTGTTTCTCTCCCTATCATTACTTTGTTATTCCTCAATGTAAAGATATATATAACATTACGTGCAAAAGCATAAGAAATTAACTAAGTGATGAATAAATGTTCATTTATATACGTATTGGATATTGTATTGAACTTTTGACGTTTGAAAGAATTCTAGGATTTATTCTAATGGCTGTCTTAATACACTTTTAGAGTATCGTAATATCATGATCTCTTATCTCTTGTTTCAGTGGCAGTGGTGATAGCATTCTTCGTGTGCTGGACCCCGTTCCACGTGCAGCGGCTCTTCTTCATCTACGGCCACAACCTTCCACAGTTCCACGTCATCAATGAGCACCTCTTCAACGTGGCTGGGGCCTTGTACTACGTGTCTGCTACCGTCAACCCCATTTTGTACAATGTTATGAGTGCTAGGTAAGTGTACTGAGTTGTGGATGCATTGATATCCAAGGTTACATTGGTACAGAGAGATATCAAAAAATAAATAGAGACATGGTATGGTAACCTACAAGTTTACAAGTCTTGGTACGGTAAACTTTCTGGTTCGCCCCGGGCGGCACATTTTGAGGGGCGGCAAAAAAAGATGGCAACTTTGTTTTTATTGGTCGTCAAGTTAGATAGGGTCGTTTTTTTTTGGTCGTCAAGTTTGATATTGTCGTTTTCTTTTTAGTTAGATCGTTTTTTTTTGTTTTGCCGACTAAAATTTGTAAATGGGTGGCGAGTTCAACTTCCGCCCCGGGCGGCGTAAGCCCACGCTACGCCACTGTTCTGTCTTACATGAGTTTGGTCACAGATACGTTGCTATTCCTGTAGACCAAGATGCCTCGGATAAGTATGTCTCCCTTACCACAGCCCTCAGACCAGAACACAGCTACATTGCTGTTATAACAGAAACAGGTGTGGCGGTGCTGCTTCCGGTTGAACCACAAGAAGTTCTACAACCTTCAAAACTAATGTGCTTTTAATCGTAGGTTCATCTATTCATTCATTCATTCGTTCATATATCTATCTACTCATGCATCTATCCATCTATGTATCATTTAAAGGTAGTAGAACTCTTTGAGGTTCGTCCGGAAACACCAACGCCACACCTATTCCTAACTGAATAGCGGTGTCATGTATTACTATGTTCTGTTGTAAAGGGTGTGTTAAGAGACATATACTTATCCGAGGCGTTGGTACGCCTTAGTCTTCAAGAGTAATAACGCATCAGTGGCTGACCTTAGGTGAGACCTGATCTTATGTGAAGTTGATGAGATGTCTATGGACAACAGCTACCAGCAGGTGGTTTAGTACTTCTATCGTTAATCCTTATCGGAGGTCTATAAGGCCTCTGATAGGATTAACAAAGGCTTTCCAACAACTGGCATCTAAGACCTAACGAGCCCGAAGCTCAATTCCACCATTAGTGGTCACCCATCGACATGGTTGACGACCCGCGTGGCGGAGCAGTCACCATACTGCTCTGACACGCAGTGGGTTCCGGGTGGGTTCGAACCCCGACATCTGAAGATGTCATCGACAGACATCTGAATGATGAATTAAGATTTCGGTTCTGGGTCTGGGTGATTGCGTATTTGTGTGTTTTACACAAACAAAGACGAATGCACAAACACCCAGACCCATAGGGTCATGGCAAACATGGCACAGGAGAAACTCCTGGTGTGGGGCTATGAGTGTAGAAAACATATAACATTTTTACCCATCTAACCACCGACCACACCCTACGTAGCTTAAATTTGTAGGATATTTAGATTAACAGCCTCTTAGCAATATTATAAGCAGTTTACTAAAAAACACTTACCAAAAGAAGTAGAAAGCCAATTCCACCCATCATGGTGTTATGAATTTCGGCATCTGTATTAAGGACTTTTATAGCCCCCAAAAACAGTAAATTTTGACGCAGTAAGCCAGCGATTTGTATAACAATGGCCTCACTTGTACAAACTTACGGAAAATATTGTATATTTTACCGCCAAAACAAACTGTGTTCAGTTTTCAGAAACCCGTAGGTTTCCGCTCAATTTATATTGATGTACAGAATGAATATCTATTCTGACGTTCTTGGAAGATCAAACCCTAAGGGGATGAAAGTGATAGAAATTTGATTGAAAGCCGCTATTTTAAAGTAAAATGAAATTTTTATTTGGTTGGGTATTTAAAAATGAAACTCCACTTTTGCCGTTTTTGGAAAATCAGCCCTTAAGCGGCTGAAATGCAAGTGGAATAATTTACACGTTTCTAAAATATTGTATTGTATTACCTATTTCATCATTTTTGGAGATATAACCAATAAAGATAATTGGTTTCTAGACAGAAAAAAATTAAATACCCTTTTTGACATTTTTGTAAGGTGAGCCCCTAAAGGGATTAAAATTAAGGTATGAATGTTTGAAATATATCAATGTTATTATCAATTCAATATATTCAATTTGAACAAAAAAAAGGCTTATAAACAAATAAAAATAAATGTGTTTAAATAGTTTTTAGAAAGTTTCTAGAGGCAAAATATTTGTTGGAATTTTATATGAAATTACTTCATTACTTCATTGCAGAAGTTCATTGGGGAAATTTGTAGATTTTAAGATTAAAAACACACTAACCAAGTCTCGATAGAGCAGCTTGTTTATCTCTAAAAAGTAATAAAATCTAGACTAAGTCGTGCCAAATCCTAGGGTTTCTTACTACGATTTCTTTATTATTTTTGAATTTTCGCGGGTTACGTATATTCGAATTTCGATTTTTTTTTGGCGTTATATTGGTACTCACTTATGCTGACGAGTTCGGTCATTTTGAATGTTCAGGTAATCGTTGACAGCTGCTTTCCTTGCATGTGTTCTCGTCTTCGATTTTTACTTATTTAAAAAAATGGGTCGAAGAATCTATATCAAATTTTGTGTAAAGACCGAAATTCAGTGCGCTGGTGCATTCCGAATGTTGACAGTCGCATACGGAGAAGCTACCTTGGAACGAAGCAACGTTTATCGATGGTACAAAATGTTCTCAGAGGGCTGAGAAGCTGTGAACGACGAAGGGCGTGCCGGACGTCCAAGCCCTTCAACAACAGAAGAAAAAATTTACGAAGTGAAGAAAATAGTATTGACCAATCGTCAAATCACCGTTGAAAAGTTGCCGAGGACCTAAACATATCGATTGGTTCGTGCTATTCGATTTTTATCAATAATTTGGGCATGAGACGAGTCGCCGCGAAATTCGTACCGAAAATGCTCAATTTCGACCAAAAACAGCATCGCATGAACATTGCTAATGAGCTGTTTGACTTTGTCCGCGACGACCCAAATTTGCTCCAGAGGCATAATTGGTGACGAATTATGGAGTTATGGTTATGACGTGGAAATCAAAGCTCAATCATGTCAATGGAAGCTGCCGCACGAACCAAGACCGAAAAAAGCGCGCCAAGTTCGATCGAATGTGAAAGTTTTGCTTACAATTTTCTTCGATTGAAGGGGCGTGGTGCATCATGAGTTCTTGCCACAGGGTAGATCGGTCGATAAAGAATACCTGCAAGTGCGCAATTTACAAGAAGCAATCCGCAAGAAACGCCCGGATTTGTGGAAGAACTAAAATAGGCTTTTGCACCACGATAACGCCCCTGCTCACACATCGTTGCTTGTACGCAACTTTTTGGCCAAAAACAACACACTAATGAGGCCGCAACCACCGTATTCCCCAGATCTGGCCCCCCTGTGACTTTTTCTTGTTCCCGAAACTGAAGAGGCCCATGAAAGGATGACGCTACGCTACGATTGACGAGATAAAGACGACATCGAATGAGGAGCTTAAAAAATGATTTTTGACGAGCTTCCAAGATTTGAAAACAGGTTGGCACAAGTGTATAATATCTCATGGGGATTACTTTGAAGGGGACAAAATAGATATTCATGAAGAAATAAATAATTTTTGAAAAAACAAAAATTCGCGATACTTTTTGAACACATTGCGTATGTATTTATATATTCGTATATATATATACAATCAGCTGTACTGGCTTGATCGTTTGTTACTTCAATCTGATAATACATATCTGAGTCGCTGACATGACGTACTCTGTTCTGTCTAAAATATGGATTTGAACAGGTAAGACTGACAGTTATGTCAAACACCATCAAATTAGGTTTTGTTGTTTTTATTTTTAATTTTACTCTTTACTTTTCTATTTTTTTTTTGCTTTTACAAGAACCTTCCACAGACAGTAACAAAAGCAACTAAAAAAGAATTAACGAAATTGATCAAGCCGTTAACGCGTAATGCTTATGACCAAGGAAAATTTTTACCCGATTGCGTCAGAGGGTAATGTTTTGAGCGTATGTATGTATGTTTGTATGTATGTCCATTTCCTTGGCACGCGCTACAGCACAAACGGCTTGACGCTTTGTGACGTATGACATATTATTAGAATCGCCAGTTAGCATAGTGACATTGTCTGTATATTTTTTAAAATGGCGCTTGGATATAGCGGAAAAGGGGGGGGGGACTTTTTTCTATAACGACAATATGGGTATCGAATGAAAGCTAGTAAATAGATCAATCTAAAAATATATATTGTAATACTTTTACTTGACTGTTTTACAAAAAATACATAACCGTTAAATTAAATATATGTCATTATAAACAAAAAAATCGTTTTAAGCAGTCGGGTTTTTCGTTTTAATGTTTTTAACGATGGTATATACATATTAGATATGATACGGAATCCATATTTTATTAAGACTTTATGACAATTGTGATACAAATTTCCTCCAGACAGACGCATATTTTAATACAAAAACACATATTGATATATGATTATTAATACCAGTCAATATGTTAATTATAAAAAAAATAAAGTAAGGATGCGATCGGATGATATACTTTATGATGATTGGATGATTATAGTGCCTAATACTTGAATATTCTGTCGAAAACTCACATAAAGCGTTTAATTAGACATATCATTATGAAAAAAACGTCGTCGCAAAAAAAAAAAATAAGGGTTTGTTTATCAGATTGAAGCAGTAAATGAGCATGCAATCCACATGATGGCAAGTGATAACTGCCGTCCATGGACATCTGCAAGCAACTTCATGTAGAACAGGAGTTCTATCTGAAGTAGTTAATAGGTACTGCTCCCGAGGTCTGAGTTGGTCGCCTCATATATAAGTGAATGTACTAAGCAGTATGACTGAACTTGCTTATCATTCGTTGGGTCAGGATATCGAACCTCAACGGAAAATAAATATTTGAACTTTTGTGCAGTTTTCACATAATAACAATAATTATGATGTGTAACAGAATAACAGAAAAATGTGACGCGTTACAGAAAATGTGTCGGCAAATTTCTTTCATACATCGATGATGAAGTTTCACTTCAAAAAATGTCTTTATTTATCAATGTCGGAACACATCGTGTGAAGAATTAGATGCCTTAGAGTAAGGTGTGTGAAGTATACCAATTCGCACTTAGCCCGCGCGTTGGACTACTTATTTATTTATTTATGTTTGGAAACAAACGATTACATAGCACACTTAAAAATACAGTAGAAATAGTACAAAGATCAGTGAAGTTTCCACTGGTTACAGATACATTAATGGAGCAAAACAAAAAGGAAAATAAAAGCGGATAATGGAGCAGCGCTCTCATGGATTAAATTTAAGACATAAAGATTGTATGGTAACAATAAAGAAACTAAAATAACAATATATTATAATTTAAAAAAAAAAAAAACTAAAACTAAAACTACGACCTGAAACGTGTTAGTCCTAGTGCTTATATACAACTTTAGATGAACTAACAGCGGCCTCCCGCAATTCGACAAGAGTGGGAGCTTAAACTGTCCAACCAAGCGACCCTGGGAAGGGCAGCAGTATGTATAGTCTCATACCGTCGTAAAGATCAGACAGTGTGATGGTCCCAGCCGCTCATCTGTATGGAGCATGACAAGCAACAAGGCCAGAGGACTCTGGTTGCGTTCCTTTGGAGATCCGGTCTTGTCGCGGTGCCAAAGACGGACATCGGGAGGGTTTTAGTGCGGTAAAATCGCACATAACCCGGCGTCGCTCCCGCGGCACTGGGTGCCTTGTGACTTCTCCCCTCGAAAACAGAAAAGTGGCCTTAGGACTTAGTTGTATTTTTTTTTCAAATTGATTTAGCTAACAAGCATGCAATCCACCTGATGGTAAGTGGTTACTGTCGCCCATGGAAATCTGTACAACTTCATATAAAATATGGTTTCCATCTGAAGTCGATCACAGATGCGTTGCTACTCCCGAGGACTGAGATGGTCGCCTGATATATAAGTGAGCCGGCAACCACACCTTCCAACGAAACGCAAGGATTGCTCCATGCAAGAAATAGGTTTGGCGGTGGTACCTCCCCGGTCGAATTATGTTGGTTCTACCATCTGGTTATCATAGTTATCCACCAGTGCGCACACGCCTCTACCTCCTGCGTTCTGGATTAAAAGAAACCTGTTCAAATACATTTAACAAATTTATTTAATTATTCACTGATATACGTCACTGTTAACCAAACAGTTGGCAATGTAATTTGTTTAAAAAAATGTTTTTTGTATTCTTTTGTAATTGAAGGCCTTTCATAGGCCCTTTGAATGGCTGGTCGGAAGACTCACCTAACGTAGTTTTAACCTAATTACTTCAAAAGGAGGGTAATGTTTTTCGAATGTGTTTGTGTGTTATGTATTCTTTGGCACGCGCTACAGTCCAAACGGCTTGACAGATTGTGACATGTCATTGGAATCGTCTCAGTTTGCATTCGTCCGTGAGGGGCTGTCCATTAATCACGTGAGGTTTGAAAGATTGGGGGAGGGGTCCATAAAAAATCACGAAATATCACAAGGGGGGGAGGGGCGTAGTAAAATGTCACGCGTATTTACTTTACAAACGCGCGATTAGGTAGGTTCTCAACCGAAAAGTTATTTTTATGTCGGTTGAACCTTTCTCTCTACTTCTAGATGTTTCTCCTTCTGACGCAATCGGGTAAATGGTGTTTCTATTTCTTGAAACGCTCGTTTAATTATGTTTTTAAACGCAAAGCATATAAAAAGAGATGTGGCATCCGGACTATTTAGACTAAAAAAATACCAAAATTTATGGCGGTAAATAATAAATAAATAGTTATAATACTATCAGACTTCAATTGATTTGAAATAATTTACATTAACTTTATTGCCTTGCATTCCGTTTTGTTTTTCAGTGTGCACAGGTGCGATATTTTGATACAGAAAAATAAACATGTTCGGTCCAATGTCACTTATTATCATTTAATTATAATATACGCACTTATTAGCAAATATAAAAATTAAGTGGAAAATTTGTCTAATTATTACGATTATGTGTCGATTTCTATACGTGCTGTTTTTAATACTTGAGAAAAATCGTGTCGAAAAGGATTTGAGCATAAAGAGCTTATGCTCAAATCCTTTTCGACACGATTTTTCTTCTCTACTAATCTATACTATTCTATACTAATGTTATAAAGAGGTAAAGTTTGTAAGTTTGTAAGAGCTAATCTTTGGATCTACTGAACAGATTTTGAAAATTCTTTCACCAATAGAAAGCTACATTATTCATAAGTAACATGGGCTATATATTATCTTGGTAAATTAAAAGTGTTTCACGTGGCAGTCGAATTTGCAAAGTAAGTCGGAAAAATACGATCAAATGGGGTCGTTTCTT
>DWNE01004443.1:0-15176 GCA_018249875.1 Cecropterus toxeus
GCGAGTCGGACTCGCAGGCGAAGGGTTCCGTAGCATTATCATTCACAAATCTTGAAGAGAAAATATAGCTGTGTTGTCAAAATAATAAATAAAATCGAACAGTTTCCCAACTACTACCATAAGTTTGTTTTTCATAGAGTTTGTATCAATTACAATGTTATGTTATGCGGTTTTCGAAAATGTGCTATATCTCAAAAAATGTCAACTATATCTTGTTCGAACCAATTTTCGTTGAAAGTTTTCCTTAACATCTACAAAATATGTTTTATCCAGTATTTAACACTCTTAGTTTAGAAATTAGAGGGGGGGACACTAGTTTAACCGCTTTGAAAGAGATTATCTCTCAAATAATCGACTTTGAAAAAAAAAATGATTTGCGAAACTTTAATTTCATTTTTAGGATCTTTATGTATGTAGATAACCCACACGTGTATGTAAAATGAAAAAAAAAATTGGGTTTTACTTCCATGTATCCCCATACATGGAAGTGAAACCCATTTTTTTTAAGCCCCCCTTAAATTAAATATATTTTTTATTTTGTACTAAATTCGGAAAGTGGTTTGCAGAATACACCTATCTGCCAAGTTTCAACTCTATAGTCTTAATAGTTTCCGAATAAAATGGCTGTGACATACGGACAGACGGATAGACGGACGGACAGACAGACATGACGAATCTATAACGGTTCCGATTTTTGCCATTTGGCTACAGAACCCTAAAAATACAACGCATAGAAAAATCTACAATTGTTACGTCATAAAAGGGTACAAAAGTTGTATTATTAATAACAGTTCCGCTATACTTGAACTTAAAACAATAACTCTTCGAAGCCATAAAAATATGATAGCCATGTTATTACTTATCGCCGGGGTTTGCCCAGGGGGGTGCTAAATCATCCCTCTTCGAAGCTCAAGATCACACAGCGATCTTCGAACGAATATCTTTTGCTTTGAAAAATGGTTTCAGATTGGAAACTGTATACTACCTAGTGAAGTATTTTGTGTAATAATAGTCAAAGTAAACTGATGGTTCATAAGCTTTATCTTCAACAATATTTTGATCTGTATTTAAAACGGATTTAAAATTACTAATCAGGTATTGAAAACCCAGTTATATGTTCATTATGCTTGCGATGACACCACCAAACACCTATTTTGGCTTTAGGACGTCTACAAACCAATCGATCAGACGTCGATCAAGATCACCGATGTGTGGTAGCAATATTCAACATCAAACGTATTATCGTTCTTAATGACATCATTCGACGAAAGAATGAATCAGTCAATGTGTTTCATTTTAAAAGATTCTACAATCGTCGGTGATTTCATTTATTAACGCCAAAATAATTATCCATCGATCGTCGTTACGTCTATTCGATTGAAGTCATCGGTCCACGATCGATCGACTTATGAGAGCAGAGCATACGGGCATAAGTTGTCCCATAGTTCCGGGATTAGAATAGGGGTATGGTATCCCCTGCCTGTCGTAAGAGGTGACTAAATGGGGGCTTCCGGGATCGCGGTGGCAAGAGTGGGCGCTCGAACTGCCAAGCCAGGCCACCCCGAGAAAGTTGACTGTATGTGTGGTCATACCGTGGTAAAAGAGCACCCATAAATGCTTGTTTGATATTACTGAAGGCAGAAAGGCCTCTAATGAATCTATACTATTCTATTTAAAATGAAAAACGTAAGTGACAAAAGTAACCTTCTAGTAGACATAACGCTCGTTAGCCACCTCAATTTACACTTAACCATCTTAACCTAAAATTAAAATCATGCAGGACAGTTGAAAACCAGTAATGAGTATAAGAAAAACAATACATAAAATAACCATCACGAGAACAATAAGTGTTAGACATTAGAACTATCATAGATATAGTTCGTGGGAAATACTAAGCACTTCACTCTTATAATTACACAAAGAGAAAAAAATGTATGTAGGTAATATACTATCGGGTAAATAAATAATACAACTGTAATTCAAAACTGAATTCAATTTTGAAAAGTATTAAAAAAATTAAAAACCAAACGGAAAACTATTCAGCAGGTACTTTTATTTCTTAGTAGTATCTCAATAAACGAATAACCCGAAATACGAATAAATACCAAAAGCGCTGAAACGATAAAGTTGGGTCCGTTCCGTTTCGTTTCACTTTAATCATTCGGAAGTAAAAGTGGAATTCAATAAATTTTACGATTGTAAACAGAAGGAGCAGAGCCCAGGCGAAGCGATCCAGCTGATACTTCGCCATCAATATTCATACTTTTATTAATTTGTCTCTTTTTGCGTGCCATTGCATATTGAACGGGTCGGAGCAATTAGTGAGGAATGCTTTCGAATATCTCCCGTCCATTTTGTTGAACGTTCAAAAAGGGTTCTATTTTTATATCCTTCGCTTAGGTGGAATTGTATGAGTGATAAAATGTTTATAAAACAATACCATTTATTTATAAAAACGAACGCTGTCTGCCGAAATGCAATGCAATTTAAATACGAATAAATGAATAAGTGCATAGTTTGTCCTAGTAGGCAGTCGTCTGCATCGCTCAGCAAAGCGAAGGTCATAAACCATAAAGGAAAGGTTAATAATCTATAATAAAGAAAAACGTTTATAATTTTCGCAATATTGACTTCGCTCGAAAGTATCTTTACCGGTAGATGGCGCGATCATTTTAATGTCTTAATTGCGTTTTAGTATTGTAGTGGTTGAAATTATATAAATTAAAATTTAAACGTGTAAATTATTCGACCTAAGAATAAAGTCTTTTTGTGGTTATGCGCTGTAGCTTAAAATTACGCAATGAAATAAAAATGCGCGACTATAGCAGTAATCACCGCAGCAACTAGGTGGCGCTGTACTTCTTTCTGAATCACACTAACGATTTTAGTTTATAGTTCGTATAAGAGTTGAAGTATGATATTTGCGAAAACAGATTCCAGAATTGCAGCGCATAGCAATAATCACATAATCGATTTGTTGAAAAATCTTAAAACATAATACTCGCATAATCATAAATATTTAATTACTTATTATTAATTATTAATAAGTTAACTTTTTACATATATCGAGTTCTACGAGTTCTATAAGTATGAGCCACTTTAATATCAAATTAATACATAATAAATAAATAATTTTATTTTGACTGCAATCAATTTAAAACTTTAGTAACATCAACATTCATCTTTATAGACAAAATAGAGGTCACATATAATACTTGAAAATACTTGAAAATTTGGAGCATTCGGATCTTTTACACATCGCTGCATTTATGTGATATGTGATACTTTATGTATGTGATTTTATATATTTTTAACCGACTTCCCAAAGGAAGAGAGGTTATCTATTTGTGTATATTATTATTTTTTTTGTAACCTGAAGTTCGCACAGGAAATATAAGAGAGTCACAGCTTAACCTGGCTGAGTCTGTTCAATACAATCATAAGAATGGTATTAATAAAAACGCTAGTCGCTGTATATTATGTAAAAGGCAAATCTGATTCACTGACTTATAATTATATCAACGAACTACTGCACCTAGAAACTTGAAATTTGGTACAGGGATTTTTGATATAGGTGAGCACTAAGAAAGGATTTTTAGAAATTCAACCCCAAGGGGGATAAATAGAGGTTAAAAGGTTGTACTAAGTAAATAGTATATTGTTACTCAAATAATAAGGTAACCTAATAGTGTAAAAAAATCTTTTGAATACTTAGTAAGCAGAAAATGAAATGTTATACGCAAAGCTACGACAAAGGCTGTGTAAGCCACGGTTGTTAAATCTGATTTGTAAGTCTTTTAGTATTATTTTATTTCCTTTGGTGGTACATTTTGTTTGTAGTTTTATTTTAAAAAGCCGTAGGAAAATATAATTAAGCTCAATATTATGGGAAATTTCAAATTCCGAGAGCTTTAAAGCTCGTTCTTAAAAAAAAGCTTTTTTAAAACGTTGATAATTTCAATTTTTATACATACGCTTAGAATCAAAATAACTGTAGCCAGTAAACTGTCACGACATTTATTTAGTTATTTAAAAAAAACAGATTTGAATATAAAAATTACACTGTCAGATTAATCAAACGCACAATGTTATACTCTAATTATGTGAGTACATGATATTTTATCGAGTGACGCTAGAAATAGAGCACTTGAAATAAATAGTGCAGGCGACGTCACAGCTGATTCGCGTCCCACTCCATTCTCGGAATAAATAATAATACGAATATTTGCAAATGTGTTCGTCATTTCTGGTTCCAAAGCGGTTTCCGATACCACCAGTATTATTTTGAATTAAGTTGATAATATATACCGCGTTGTGGAACGGTTATGATACCGGTCTGACACGCTGTGGGTTCCGGGTTCGATCCCCGGCCAGACGAACATCCGAATAGAGAGTTTAGATTCTGTTCTGAGGCTAGGTGTTGGTTTATTAGTCTTTGTGTATCCATGGTACTCACGATACAGGAGTCAATCCTAATGTGGGGCTACAAATCTGAAACTTTTTTTTTAATAAAATACTCTAATGGGAATATATGAGGTTAACAGTATTTCTTATATTAAATCAGTAGCAAACTAACAAGCAGTTAGTCTCTGCCGCTCATGGACACCTGTAATCAATCCTACATATGTGAGATCATTATCATATCTATATAAATGTCATTATGATATACCTAATCCAAGATACTGAATGCAAAATATGTATTCATTATATCGTTGCTCATAACAAACATAAGCAAAGTGAGTACTTCAATAAACCACCCTAAGGCTTTATCCATGGAAAAATAAAAAAACTTTAATCTAAAATTAATCATCTAACTTTATTAAAACACGTTGCTTTTCCGTAATAGAATAACTTTACTTTTTAAATAGTTACACACAGTACAACATAGATGGCGTCACTGTATATATTAAAACATTTTTTGTTATCTATTTTAATACTTCTTAAAGCTAATAAGTTAAGAAGCATGAAAAATGTAGTTATCAATCACTATCATATATTTTTATTAATGAAGGTAGTAGAACTCGACTCCGAAAGCATCATTACACCTATTTCTGTCTAATTATAACAGTGGTATACGTTGCTGTGTTCTGGTCTGATGGGTGTAGTAAGGCGTTCCAACTTAGTCCTTAGGGGTAGCAACTCACGGTAACCTAAGGTAAAACTTGATCTTATCTGGGGTCGATTACAGATGCCTATGGGCGGCAGTGGCCACTTGCCATCAAGTGCCATCAAAAACACGTATAAATAAACATAAACATAATATAAACGCTTTCTACACTCATGCCCCACATTAGGATTTTGTCCTGTGTCGTGGGTGCCATGGACACACAAAGACGAATACACAAACACCCAGACCTAGAACAGAAATATAAACTCATCCTTTACATTTCTGCCTGGCCTAGGATCGAACCCGGGACCCATTGCGTGTCAGACCGAGAGACGTGTGTATGGTGACCGCACCGCCACGCGTGTCGTCTTATCATAAATAAGCAACCATTGCTTAAAGTTGATATTTATAACGTTACCTAATGAATTTAACATTCACTCATTAAAATATAGTGTTGTTTAATTTTAATATGCTAATGTTATAAAACAGCTTCGGGGTAATGCACCGCAGACGGACCTGAACAAACAGTAGTGATAGCATTTCGTGCTTCCAGTTCAACGGCGAATACTGAGTGACTAAATATACCTTTTACAGTATATTTCACTCTGTATGTCACAGGTAATTAAATTAATCGATCATTTTAACCAGCCCGCTGAATGCTGCTCAGCCATTTAATCAAACAGCTAGCCAATTGGCTTGTTAACTAGTCCAGTTAACTTTGCATTTGACATTCAACTTTGCATTTTTGATATAATGTAGTTCTAATGTTACGAAAACGATGTATAAAAAGGCTGAAAAAAATATCTTTTCTTTTGCGAAATTACTCGAAGTGGTTAAAATTAGCAGAAAAAGGTTGTAGTGAAAAAATACAGAATTTTACAAAGAATATTTAAAATGGGTTTATTGACTTTTCCCGATTAAAATCAACTGACTTAGAGAAATTTTAAGTTTAAGGCTTTGTAAAGATTGTCATCGTGTTAGAGTTTGATAGCTGTCAATATGAAATGGTTAGGAACACTACGCTACAGCGCACGAATGCGCACTATAGCACGGTATTGATGGTGTGTGCACGATGTCTTTTCAAAACAATGTTTAAATCGATTGTGAAAGAATTCTGTTGTACGATATCAATATCAACTTAGAAGTTGGTTGTTTTATTAGAGAAAACACAAACATAGGTCAGTTCAAATTTTATATGAATGGAAGCATCGCGCTTGCTTAGTTTTATATTTCCTTTTATGAGAGAGTATATTGCAAACTTCCTCTAGTTGCGAAAAGGGATTTGTGCCCATCAATGGAATTAAAAATTAAGGAAACACGTCAAAAATTTGCATGCTTGTGCGTAAATGTTTATTTATAAATTATAAGACTGTTTTCATGGTTTTTTCACAATTTTGAAGTAGCCAACTAGCATGTTCATCTGATGGTAAGTGGCTTCTGCCGACCATGTTAATCTGTAATCAAGCCCAGATAATTCTTACCTGAGATTGGTCACAAATACGTCGCTACACCCAAAAACAAAATTAGAACGCCTCTGATAAGTATGTCTCCTTTACCGTGTGGTATCTTGGAATCTTGGTATCGTGGAACACAGCAGCACTTAACAATCGTGTTATTAGGCAGAAATAGGTGTGGCGGTAGTGCTTCTGGAGCCAAGCAACTAAGGTTTCTACCACCTTTAAAGATAAGATAATCATACTTAAAGCTTACCTAAATTCCTTTGTCCTTGAGAGCTGCAATTCCTGTAATCGACTTCAGATACAACACCTAGTAATTAGATTTGACGTTGATTGGAAATCCTGACAGATATTGATTAGGTATTTAACAGTAATTTATTAAACGTATGTACCTACATATATGGCCCAGTGGTAGCTGCGGTTATAGAATTGGTGTAATTATGTAGGTAGTTAAGTATGTATTGAGGTTTTTTAAATTACATTTATAGATACTTTTTGGTTATCGTTAAAAAATCGCAATGGAACCTGCGCCTTGAATATACAATATCTTTATACGATGTAGAGGTAGCAAACGAGCAAGTAATCCGCCTGATGGTAAGTGGCCACTACCATCCATAGACATCTGTTATCAACTCCAGATAAGGACAGTCTTACCTGACGTCTCCAAGGACTAAGTACGAATGCCTCGGATAAGTATGTCTCCCTTCTCCCTTCTGACCAGAACACAAAATTACATTATACGCTATACGCTTTCTACACTCATAGCCTCACACTAGGATTTTCTCCTGTGTCGTGGGTGCCATGGACACACAAACACCTAGACTCAGAACAGAAATCTAAGCTCATCATTCATATTTCTGTCTGGCCGGGAATCGAACCCGGGACCCACTGCGCGTTAGACCGGTATGATGACCGCTCGGCCACGCGGGTCGTCAAAATGCAATGTATTTGTTGTCAACTTTAGGTAGGATTCTAAATTTATTTGGGGCTTATCACAAGTGCCCATGGGAGGCAGTGGTCACATACCATCAGATGGACTTTACGATCGTTTGCTGCTCCTATATTTCAAAAACGTCTATTTCAAACGATCAAATTGGCATCGGCTCTCTAAATTACTGACATTATACACACACATATCGAAGTTTTTTTCCATCCTATCCTATATTAGTATTTTGGTTCTATTTCATGTTGGCCTATAAGTTGGAGGCAAGAGATTACCTTTAGAATTTATTAAAATAAACTGCGCCACGGACCGAGCCCAGGTGCATCGAAACCATTAGGATTTAGTTAAAATCTCGTTTAGAGTTGTAGCACCGGTGTTCGAAGGTGGAAGACTTAATGTAATTGTTACGCTTTAGATTTTATTTTCCATTAATTGGAAACGAAATTTGAAAACAATAGCAATATTTTTGGTTACAGTTAGAAAACTTAGTTCTCCGCGGTTACGTTTTGTGACCAACTGTTTGATTTTATTATTATTTCTTCTTTATAGTAGGGTATGTATAGTGTAAATTAGAAATATCTGTTTTTGTTGCTTATGATATGTGTAAATGTTATGCATGTTTCACTCAACAAAGGCTATAGGTTATTAATCTATAATCTACAAACGAAATTATACGCATGCTTCTATGCTTCGTAAAACACGTTAAACCTTCAGAAACAGCTGTGATCACAGCATAGCTGTCGATAAAACTTATCAGTTCGTTTATAGGTGGATTAAAAGTATATAACACGGGTCGATTACTACTCGCCTGAATCCTTTCTGTATCAATATGCTTAGGGCTCTCCTCGTTGTAGAGAGAAACCTATGCCCAACAGTAGGACAGTAGGAGAAGGAAACATGGTAGCAGCGACGGACGGCACAACGTTTTCATAGCTCATTTTAACAGAACTGAAAGAGTGAAATTGTGGATAAAACATATTTTGTAGATGTCAGAAAATATTCAACGAAAATTGGTTTGAACAAGATGCAGTTGACGGTTTTTGAGATACCTAAAGCACTTTTTAAAAAACAGAATATCATAACTTTATAATTCATACAAACACTATGAAAAACAAACTTGGTACTTGGAAAATAGTTGAACTTTATTTATTATTTTTTACAATACAGCTATATTTTCTCTTCAAGATTTGTGAATGATAATACTACGGAACCAGCCTCCAAGTCCGACTCGCACTTGGCTGGTTTTTTTTATAAATTACGAGTAAGTTGATAACAATTCAAAAATGTGTTATATATTAAACTAACGCATATGATCAACATCAACAGAACTTCTAGCCTATTAAAACTCGGTTACAGATCCATCGTGTCAGCCCATAGACGGAGACCACTTAACATCAGGTAAGCTGCCTCTTAGGCTTTTTATAGAGCCTCTTACGTACTTTATATTACAACTGAGAAGCGACAGACTAACAGCCAAGTACCTGACATATAAAACATGTGCACTAGTAATATTGGTGACATGTGCAGAATATAACATCGTCCTGTCATAATGTGTCACCTACAAAAATACAGTAAGGAAATATTACACGGTGTGAATAAGTCTTTTATTCACACTAATCCAATATTTCAATCTTAGGGAAAAATTGCTTTTGCATTTTGGGGAGTTTTAATAAATTTAATCTTTATTAAAGAGATGTATTGTTATCTGACTACAGAATGTGTGTATGTATGTTTGTATTTATCTACATCTACACTCTAACATCTACAATCTATTATAAAGCGGAAAGAGTTGATTGTTTGTTTGAATTGAATATGCTCCACAACTAGTGGAGCTATTTGAAAAAATCTTTTCTATTGGAATCCTTCAGTATCTCTGATAAACATAGGCTATATTTAATAATTGAAAAAAAAGGAAACCGTCTGAAAATTTTGATAATGTAACCCGATGTGTAAACAACGCGTAGCAAAGCACGGGTAGTTCAGCTAGTCTCCAATATATATCATTATGAACAAAAATTTAGTTTTAAGCAGTCGGGTTTATTGTTTTAAGATTTTTAACGATGTTACTAGTTGCCTAGACGAGAGACTACGCTATAAGTAGTTTCAAGTTCAATTTTAAGTCAATTTGCCAAAATTTTGATTTCAGTCTCTTTTGTTCTTGGTGTACTATACAATACAAACTACAAGTAACTCGCTGGTAACAAAAGTGGCTCACGTAAGTTTACACTTTTACTTGTCCTATTTTTTGTAGTCAAATCAGATCGAGAGTTGATTTACATATCGTTTAATTTAGCCATGTTTACAGCCGACCCCAATAGCGGACACGCGAACACGTTACCGTAGGGCGAGTGAAAATTCACGTGGATTTAGTTATAACGGATTTAGGTCAGTATAACTAATTAGTACACCGGCGCTCAAACTTTTTCAGTGGGACATATGTAATTATAAATCTCGTGAAAAAATTACGTTTTTAATAAATTCTCATTTTAAATTCAATTGAAGTAGGGAATTCAGCGGGTATTGAGGACGTAATTATTTACTTGAAGATGTACTCGAGATCGTATATCCGTTTGTTAGTAGTAGACATTAAGTTAATGTTCCGTGCAAGAATTTACTCCACTCTTTAAAATTAGTAGAGCAACGAGCTTGATACTGATTATAAAGCAGAAATATGGCGTCGATGGTGCCTCTAAACTTAAACTACCTTAATTATTTATATACACATACATACATATGTGTTGCTTACCGATGCGATTTTTTTTTAAACTTATCGAAATTCATTCTTTTATTTTATACTTTTATTTACCACATCAAAAGAAATAGTATTGCACTTCTGCAAAAAGTCCCTCCTCGGATGAGCTCGAAATATAAAGGTTGAGAACCTTTGAACTAGAACGTAGTTTATTCACGCAAAATACAAGTAGCGTGTGTGAAATATCGGTCGGTTCAGTAACAACTTCGTGCTTTAAAAAATAAAGTTAATAACGTAAAATCGTGTTACGTGAATGTTTAACTGGAGCAACGCGATTACGCCGTTAATGGGTAACTAAACCAATGGAACTTTAATAGGTAACCAGCCCATATAAGGAAGGGTTAGATTCGTTAACGTAAAGATTTAATGGTGTCTATTACATACTATGATATCAAAATTGCGTAAATTGTTAATAGTTTCAGTTGGTATTAAAGGCACCATAAGAACATAAGTGACCATTGATTAATTTTAATGTTATGTGAGATGGTATGACAAATTAATAACATATATCGTGAAAGAAATAAAAATACGAATGAAGCTTAAGCGTCTAGTGGTATCTCACAATCTTTACCCTACCATTCAGACCAAACACAGGGGCCTTTAACAATGCTATTAGGTAGAAATAGATATGGATGTACTTTCTAGAGTTAAAATACAACGGGTTTTAGCACTTTAAGTAATTTAAGGTATGAAACTTATTTAAAGGTATGAAATAACATTTTGTTCAATGATAAAATAAAGGAGACAGAATATTTTGTTATAAAATTAGACATTCTACGCGCATAAGTTGACGACCCGCGTGGCCGAGCGGTTACCATACCGATCTAACGCGCAGTGGGTCCCGGGTTCGATCCCCGGCCAGACAGATAACCAGGCCAGACATCTAAATGATGAGTTTAGACTTCTGTTCTGGGTCTGGGTGTTTGTGCATTCGTCTTTGTGTGTCCATGGTACCCACGACATAGGAGAAAATCCTAGTGTGGGGCTATGAGTGTAGAAAGCTTCTCTCTCTCTATAAGTTACTTTACGGGATAAATTCAAATCGATCCCAACAAATGAATAAACATTTGTCTGATACAAGTTTCCCTACCAGGAATCGTATGTAGAACTTTTCGTTAGTGTCAATACGATTGCGTAACATACTCAGCCACCAAACAATAAAAAATCAATAGATAACGCCAGTAACTACTCAATGTACGTACAATTGTACATAAAAAATAACAGTCATGTCTCTGTATTCATAGAAAAAACGTATGAACAATTATTATAGTACGATGCTTATCTACCGCAAAATTATAGGTATAGTGGTTTTAATGTCATAGTGTCACCTTGACTGCCCAAGGCTGTGACCACTGATTTAACTTATAACGTAATGGACCAATCATTCAAAGGCAACAGGCAATTTATAACAAGTGTTTGATATTCATAAAGGAAACTCCTTATCTACTTTACTTACCTTCGATTATAGGAAAAAACTAAGAGATATTGCATTAAATCATGATTTTAACTCGTTTTTATCCTGAATTTATGTAACGATATTAAACTTGAAGATATGTCAAACTACAACATTTTACTTTACTTGTTTATTAAGTCTTTAAAAGAATTTTAGTACCACGTTAATTTAACGTCAAAAAAAACTATTTATAAAAATAAAACCTTAAGAATTATACAGAAATAATTAAGGCTCCGTTCTAAAAACAAACTAATTCAAATGCAGCATTCCAATCCCGAAACAAAAATATCCTCCAACTGGTAAAAGAAACGATGCCGCCAAACAAAACTATATTAGAGATTCCCATATCCCACTAGCGAAATTTACCTGCCGACGTTGTGAGCCATAAACTCTTTTATTTTTATTCCGAGTAATTTCGTTGGTAATTTTACCTGCCGGTGCAAAATGGACTCACAACCGGCGCGATGATGTTCGCTAAATGTAGGCTTGTGTGGAATTCATATATGTAGGTTATCCTGCAGTTTCACTCGCTACTACATAAGAAAAAATAAAAACAAAGAATAGGATGATGTAATATAGCCTTCCTCAATAATTTGAATATTCAACACATTTTTTTTTCAATTCGAACCAGTAGTTACGGCGATTAGAACGTTCAACCAAACAAACAATTTTTTAGCTTTATGACATAAATTCTATTATATTATAATTATAATATATGTAGTATATATATGTTAGCGTTACAATAATCTGGCTGAGATCATATTACCAGGAGACCAAAGAAACAAGAGATCCAAAACCCCAGTGACAGGTTAAAAATCCCAATGGCACGATGAGATCAACATGATACCTATAGATTTAGTATTTGCATCTTCATGTAGTTTCCGCATATAATGACGTATTACAAGAAGTATGTATTATTTTTGTTTATGTATTGGCATTTGCCAAGCGTGGTTTATATCCCCGACCCTTTAAGGGATCGGTATTGAAATGGGTTATATCAATATTTTCTGGATCTAAATGTGATATGAACAGAGTTATTGTTTTCATTGTTTTCTCCTGAAATATATCGCAAACAAACAGTGACATTTCTTTATTTATATATTGATTTATTTGTACACTTTCATAGTTTTAGACTATTTTATGTAGGTATATCGTTTATATGTACGTGATCCAAAAGAGTCAAGTTTATACCTGTATTCGTCTTTGTGTGTCCATGGTACATAGTACCGGGTTTCTATCTAGCAGCAATGTCTAGTTTTGATAGTTGTAATAAGGCAAATTGACTTTTCGAGTCATTCCAACATGTTGAACATTGGTCGGCCATTGATGCCGTCTTAGGTATACCGAGGCAATGACCACTTAACTTGGTAGGAGACATGTTTGTTTCTTGTTACTTACATAATTCGGTATACATCTTTACTGGATATACACCAGATTCCATTACTTCCTGGTACTATAGTAAAGGATTACCGTAAGCAGTAACCAGTTTATATATTCACCCTTACAATAGTCCTTGTGACGTCTTACGAAGCTTCATCAATTCAATGTTTATCGTGAAATATGGCCTGCGTTCAGATTGTTAGCATAACAATTTGTCTAGATTACATTGTAAGGTAGTTTTCATTTATAAAGATAACATTTCAAGCTGTAAGTATAGTAGGTATTTACTTTATAAAATCTTAATTCTACTTAGTCACTATTTATTTTCAAATAAGTCGTATATTATAATATTTTCTGGTGAATAAAATAGTCATTTTATTAAATTTGATTCGACGAATCGTATTTTTAACCGACTTCGAAAAGGAGGTGGTTCTACGTTCGATTGTATGTATTTTTTCTATGATATAATAAAAGTAAACATGTTTTGTTTTGTTTGATGACAAAAGTCAACGTTGATTTGTATTTGAACGGTGCCACCGTGTAGTTCGAATTGTTACAAAAATATTTGATGTGTTTTTATCATCATTACACTTTGATTGAAAAATATACTAGATAGAGATAAAAAGAAATTAGAAAGTAATCAAAATTAAAAATGCTACCTTGACAATTAAGAACCCTCACCGTTAGAAAAATTCAATGAAATTTATCTTATAAAAACCGTACTCTGAACTTACAGTTAGTTACCTAATTAATGGTGTTTTGATCGTGATACGGTACCTACTACCGACCTGTGTGTTCAGATACTTATTTGGGTGCAGCTAAACCCTTTTTATCCGGGGATCATTAGCGTTAGTCAAACTGTTTGTGCAAATGAATTGAATCTTAGCTTTAGCTTTTAATTAACATGGCGTGTTATCAGTAGGGCGTAAGAGAGACTTTTAATCAGGAAAGTAAGCGCTTGTGGTGACTAATTTGCATACTTTAACAATTACTTGCAACATTCTTTATAAGGTCGACGGTCATCGCGATCTGGTCTGCCTGCAAATGTCCCTTGTTCAAAGATAAATAATGCTTCGTGAATTTTGCACTAAGTGTAACTTGTGCGGTAATGATATAACGTATCGTACACATTATTTAAATGTACTAAAATCAAACATTGTGAAGTTTTTATCGTACATTTATGTTTATAACATTGTTTATGGGTTTTTAATTCAACCATTTCTATACAATTTATTCATGATTTTTTATTAATGATTCAAGATTTGCGTTTATTTTTGTCCATATTTTTTATATAATCAACTAAAACTCAAAAGACTGTAAAATGGCGTGTGATTATCAAATTTTGTTGCAGTAGTGTGTTTTAAATGTCCTTAAAGAGTTTCTTCTTTTATTTATAAACCTTTGATAAAAACCTGATTTCACATAAATCAGAAGAATTGGAACGGTGGAACCCTTATAACTCGTTTCTCTCAAAAATATTTTTAAAGATTTTTTGTTAGCTTCAGTAAAAAGATGGTCAAGTGGGGTTATACCGTAATTTAAGGGTTCTGTGACTATCAATAAATAAAACAAGTTATTATTTATGTTATATCAAGTAACCAAATCAATTAACTGCAAACCAGTAACATGAAAAATTACATGCTGTTTGACGATAATTATTTCGCTTTTTTATATATTTTTTAGTAAAAGCTAAAGTCTATATTTATACCTCCTATACTGAAATTTATACTATGAATACACACTTGTGATATATAGTTTATCGATTTGTGACTTAAAAACAATATTTAAGTGAACATCTCCTCTTTCCATGTCCGTATCGGAGACCGTATAATATAAATACTTCATATATAAAAAGCCTTCACAAATAGACAACCTTTTGATAATTCATGCTGAGGTACGGAACTCTAAATCGGTGTCAATTTATGGTATCCTTATTTATGTATACTAGTGATGGGCGCGACCATCAAAATGTTCATCGTAAAGGCACTTCGCCGGCGGGCGGCGCGTCACACGTTTTTACGAGCAGTACGTATTAGGGGCTGTCAATTAATCTTGTGAGGCTCGATAGAGGGGGGGGGGTATAT
>DWNE01004444.1:0-15174 GCA_018249875.1 Cecropterus toxeus
AGTTCCGATTGAAAACACTAGGTGGTGCTATTTATAAACATCAGATGAGATATAGCCTGGGTACGACTTAGGCCGTGGTACGACTTGAGCAACCTTACCCTATTTATTTTGCGAGCTTATCTGTATCCTCCGTCCCCCCTGTTGCGCCCGTGTGAGTATTCCGAACGAATGGTGGCCGAGTATTTACTACGCGGCGGTAATCGAATAAAACAAAACGAGTGCAAACAAATTGGAAATGCCGCCAGAGACTAATGTAATCTGTTCCGATGTTTGCACGCTAAAGTAAATTCACTTCGGGCCAATAACTTGGCTATTGACAGATTCAAATTTATTTTTATTAACTTTATTTACAATGATAGGTTTGTATTCGGGTATAATATGTTATATTAATTAAAAGATGGATTGCAGATGTTCATAATAAGGATTCAGTAGCAAACGAGAATGCAATTCACTTGATAGTAAGTGGTTACTTTCACCCATAGACATCTGTAACCTATTTCATATAGAATATGTAGCGTGGATACTAACGATGGTTAAGATAATGGTCTCATATAATAGAGAGCTGGCAATCACACCCTTCGACTGAAACGAAAGGACTGCTACACGCTAGAATTAGGCGTGACGGTGGTACTACTTCGGTCGGTTCGTTTTAAAAATCAAAGTACAATAGACTTATTTTCTGTGATCAATTGGTATTCAGCGAATCAAATCCAATATGACCATGATAGAGTCGTAGGTGATAGACTTATTTACATTCCAAAAAGGAAAAGAAAAGAATACTAAAAACGTAACGTAATATTATGTCAGTTCCAAATTTACTTATTCTGAAATAGTAATAGCAACATATTGTGAATAAAGAGTGGTCGTCGAAAACGAGACGGGAGCTGAAAAATAGGTTTCGTCGGTGTGATGTAGTAATGGCGGCGGCTCCCGCATTACTCTTAGCGACGACTGGGCGTGCTGCGTACAGGCAGGTCACGAACTTGAAATATGGTAATGTCCTTTGCTATGAATTATTCACGACATCGGCCCACGATGTGTCTTGTACCCTAGTTTCGACAACTTGAACGCTTTTCAAGGTCGACGCAGGGGTGGGTCTACTAAGTCTAAGATGGTCTCACTCCTAATTGGCTGGGAAATTCTTAACTAGGAAAGCCTTAGACTTAAGACTATGATGAGATAAATACGTTTTTCAAATAGTGAAATAATTATAAGCGTTTAGCATATATGCTTTTTTATTTTTGTAGCAGCATTTTCTTATATACATATATTTTAACTAGCGATTGTTAAGTCACAAAAAATGAGAGGAATGTAACGCATTTGTGTGTTAAAATCAAATATTATATTTTGTCATGCAGTTTTAACATAATTCAGCGTGAAATGTCTTGACATTTTGGTTTTAACAGAGATATGAGTAAATCGCCCAAATGCAAGTTGAACTCGTACGTAAAGGGTTCCGAACCGTCATAATCTATGTAATGAACATGAAAATGTGTTAAAAGTGAAGGTACCCTCTTGAATTTTCTTTTAAATGACGGCCGTAGATGGTTCTTTCTATACTCTGGTTCTTTCTATAGCTCTCTTACTGACAGCGGAAGCTCAATAATAAGAGATCCGTTTTACCCTTCGGTCACGATTGCTAAACGATTTGTTCCAGTTGCAGGTGCGATGCGGTGGGCAGGGGGGCGGGCGCGCGGGCTGCTGCTCGCGCTGCTGGCGGCCGCGCTGCCCCGCCCCGCCGCCGCGCCGCCGCACGCCGCGCACGCCGCACACGCCACACACGCCACGCACCCCGCACACCCCGCCCCCGCACGGCCCTGCGCCTCCAACGCGCTGTGCGTGTGCCGCGCTGACCACCTTGCCTGCGACTTCGTGCCCTTCCACCGATTCCCTGATACAGGTTTGTTGCTTAGCAGAGTAGCAAGTTCTCTGTCCATAGGTTATTATGTTGTAGGCCATTGTTGCAAGCAGCATTTGTGTTACAAGAAGTGTTACTTAGTGAAAACCTAAGGAATATATTAATATTTGTTTATATTTCTGAGGGGCGTTTAAATGCACGTCATTTTTCAGCGAGTCACTCAGCGAATTGTTCGCGAGTATTTAAATGTTGAGTTAGATGGTAAGTACGGACTTACCACTACGGAGTGGTCGGTGTAACTGGTGTGTTGTGGGCAGAGTCGGGCGTGCGGCACGTGGCCGTGTCGGCGGCGCGGCTGGGCGCGCTGGCCGAGGCGGCGCTGGACGGCCGCGCGCTGCGCACGCTGCTGCTGGTCGCCTCGCGCCTGCACCGCCTCGAGCCCGCCGCGCTAGCGTGAGCATACTACCTTAAATTACACCATCGTCATCAAACCCTTTATCTCTTAGTAGTTAGAGGGGGGGGGGGGAAGCGAAGTGTTTCACGCATCTTTATTAACATTACCTCTCACCCCTTACAAAATAGTTCGTTGGAATTTGCAGTGCATAATTTTAATAGTGGGCAATCGTTTATTTCACTATACCTTTGATGCTCCCAAGGAATAAGGGGGGATATGTTAAACCAATACATAATCATATTACATCCTACGGAATTTTCAATCAGGTTATTTTATAAACAATGATTCTTAAGTGAACCTTCTATTCTAGGTCAATGACGTCTACACTGGCGTCTCTAGATTTAGGCTATAACGAATTCACCGAAATACCGATAGAAGCTCTCCGCGAACTTAAAGTACTCAACTGGCTCAATTTACAAAGGTAAGTGATTCTTCCGTTGCCATAATCATCAATTACAAAATGATATAATATACAATGATAACTTTTTTGTTTTGTTGCAGTAATTTTATAAGTGACATCGATCCCGATATGGATTGGGGGGCACTAACAGACACCTTAAGTAGTCTGTCTCTCAGTAATAACCACATATGTACGTTGCGGGCCGGGGCGCTGAGCTCGTTGCGGCAACTGGCTCAGCTCGAGCTGGACGGGAACCGGTTGCGGCAGCTTGACGCGGGCGCGCTGCCGGCCGGGCTCGCGCTGCTGCGGCTGTCCGACAACCTCCTCCCTCGTGTGCCGTGCAACGCCATCGCGCTGCTGCCGCGGCTCCGGCATCTCCACCTCCGGAACAACGTACTCCAGCCCGCCTTCAACCGCACGTGTCGAAGCGATAGATCTAAAATCGACTCACTCGATTTGAGCCACAATGAACTCACGGATAGTTACGAGTTTGAATTCCAGCACGGTCTTCAGCTCAAGCAACTTATTTTGGACTTAAACGATTTCACGTCAATACCCCCATTTGTGTTAGACTGTGGTCGTCTAGAAAAATTGTCAATATCGTACAACAAACTAAATCATTTATCCGATGCTACCGTTTATGCCCTGAAACACGACTTAGAACGTCTAGATTTAGATCATAATGAGCTGTCTTCGCTTCCTGCCAGCGTACAAGAACTGACACACGTGAAGCATCTGTCACTAGCATATAATAAACTAGAGGAAATTCCAGAGTTACCACCGCGATTACATTCGCTAACACTAGCGGGTAATATGTTATCTACGTTCCCATCGGGCTTGAGGAACATGGCTCAGGCATCTCTAATATATCTAGATTTAAGTTATAACCTTATCACTCACGTTCCTGTAGATACGTTCGGCCCGTGGTCGGAGGCGCTGAACACGTTAAGCTTGCGCGGGAATCGCATTGCGCAACTTGCAGTAGGCGTTTTTCCTCCTCTGCCTTTGCGCGAACTGGTTCTTAGCTTTAACGACCTCTATTATGTAGAGGCTGGCGTTTTTGCTAATCTGACTCAATTAAGAGTTCTCGAACTTTCTTCGGCGTTATTCAGCGGAGACGTGCCCGCCGGCTCGGCGCTGGAGACTTTGAGCTGGTTGGGATTGGATAATAACAATATCCACTACTTTTCGTCAGATGATATGCAAAATTTTCCCTCGTTAGAGTATCTCAATTTAGACTTTAATAAAATAATTGAATTTCCCAGCGAAGTGGTTAGGGCGAATGGCACTTACAAATTAAAGGAGTTAAGACTGTCGTATAATTACATAAGTAAGATAAACTCGGAGTTTCTCGTAGATTTGGGAGAGTTACAAAGCGTAGACTTATCTTACAATCGCTTGCACAATGTTAGCGAGAGGTGTTTCACGAATTTACTGAATTTGGTTTATTTAAGTTTAGCTGGAAACGTGTTGGAGCTCGTCACTGACGGCGCCTTCTGCGACCTCCCTCGGCTCGAGGTACTGGACTTGCACGACAACAACCTTGGCGAGTTCTCCACGCGCTACTTCGAGAAAGTGTCAAATGACGAAGTCACCTTTGCCATAAACGTTAGCTACAATAGGATATCCTCCTTAGTCGGCGGTATGCCAGTTCTTATAAATATACTAGATCTATCGCATAATGAATTAGAGACTGTTTCAAAAAACTTTTTTGACTCAATGGGACCATACATTCGTCAAATATTGCTCTCTCATAACAGGTTAACTCAAATAGATAGTTCGGGTTTCGGCTCTTTACCGAAGTTGGATATTTTAAATTTATGCTATAACAATATAAGTATAATAAAAAGGAGATCTTTTGCGGACATGTCTTCGCTGCAAATCCTCGATCTGTCTAACAACCGTATCGGACAATTATCCGTCGAACAGTTTTACAACCTGCGCCGGCTGCGACAGTTGCGCCTCGATAGCAATCGGATTCGGGCGCTGCCCCGCGACGCTTTTAAGAATACGCTTTTGGAATATTTAGATCTCAGTGACAATCAACTGATATTATTCCCGAGTAGTACCTTGGCTCAGGTGGGTTTTACTTTGCGTCGATTGGAATTATCTAGAAATCGACTCGAGTACCTCGACGCAGCCATGTTCCACACTACAGCGTTCCTTCACGAGCTCAGCCTCGCTCAGAACGCACTCACTGTACTATCTGATAACACCCTCGCGGGTTTGCCTCGCTTGCGCCGCCTCGATTTGTCTTATAATGCGATAAAGGCAAATTTCAAGGAACTGTTCCATAACGTGCCGCGGTTACGTCGCTTATCGCTCTCTGGCGCGGGGCTCAAGACCGCACCTCACCTTCCGTTAGCGAACCTCACCGAGCTCGATCTCAGTATTAACTACATAACGTCGTACCGCGAGAGCGATGTGCGGCATCTCGCTAATTTACATGCACTCAATCTCGCCGGCAATAAATTTACCTCCGTGCGCCCGGCGATGTGGGCCGCCTTACCTCGTCTTATCTCTCTAGACGTTTCGCATAATCCTATAGTTCGCATGTCGCGTGGATCTTTCGAGGGGCTCGATCGCTTATTACACTTACGTATGGAGCACTTGAGGCATTTGGAGACGATCGAACCCCGGTCGTTTCGTCCTCTCGTGTCCCTCCGCTCGATCGCTCTCGAGTCGCAAACGAGCGAGGGTCGTGACATTCCCATCGCTGAAATAGTGTCGGCGACACCTTATTTAGAGTCCCTAACGGTATTGATACGAGATTCGATTTTGGATTCACAATTGCTTGGATTACGAGCACCGAAGTTGCGTGTTTTAGAAGTACGAGGAAGAGACTTGGAAAGAGTATCAATGCACGCGTTTGCGGCTCTCGGAAGACAGAGAGCGTTATCCTTGCGACTGACGGGCACTAGCGTGGTGGCGCTGCCAGCCGGGCTGGCGCGCCCGCTGGCTCGCGTACCACATCTTGCTCTCGATTTCAGTGACAACAGACTAGTAACATTCGGGCCATCAGTACTCTATCCAAATCTAACCGGATGGAACCACTATGCTACTAAGCTTTTACCAGGTGACTATTATTGTTAAATGAGCATAGTAATATAATGATAGATACACATTCGAGGCCTACCATCTAAGTTTAATTTTCAAAAAAAGTTAAAAAATATTTATTTAAATCGAACAAGTTATTGCTTAAATTTAAATGAACTTTTTATTTGTAAATAATTAACTTAATTTTGGTACCCTTAAAGCTTATAAAATATCTTGGTAACATCATTTTGGTTGATATAACAATCTAAACCTTAACGTAATAAGTAAAAAATGATTCCACTTAGTTACTTGCACTTTATGCACTTATGTTTGTTGATGTATTTCATTTTATGTTATATTAGCTGATTCCTGCGGCTCCGCTCGCTTTGGCCACGTTTATCGCGTTAATGAGTGAGCCATGTTCTAATCCAGGTGACATCCGTGTGCCTAATTTCATCACAATACGACCAGTAGTTTGCGTAACCTTTGCATGTATATTAGTAAGATCACCCAAGTATCACCTGGGCTAACTGATAAGGGACTATGTACATTGCTAGATCGAAGGTTCATTGTCGTTTTCGGTCTTTTACAAATATTGTATTTCCTAGGTGGTCTGGTGCTGGCGGGTAACCCGCTGCGCTGCGGCTGCTCGGCCTCGTGGGTGGGCTCGTGGCTGCGGCGCTGGACGGCGGAGGTGGGCGGCGGCGAGCGCGGCGCGCGGGACGCGGCGCGCCGCAGCACGTGCGCGTCGTCGCCGCGCGCGCCGCCGCGCCCGCTCGTTGAGCTGCACGTGGACGAGGCCGAGTGCCACGCGAGTGCTCTCTCCAGTCGCTCGGCGCGTGCAACTGTTCACTCGATCGCGAATCTTATATTCCTACTCATATCGCATGCGTTCAGCTAGTGACTTAATTACGTGTGATTATTTTAAAGATTTAGCGTAATCATATTTCGACAAGGACGATGGAATCGATCGGGGCATGCCCCTAAGAGTGAAGTGTTCGAATGACATTCAGGTTTCGATTCCTGATAATATGATGATCTCAAGTTTTTGACGGGAAATTCGTAGTAATTTTGGATCTTTCACAGTGATGTTATAAATCTAACGTGCGTGTAAATACGTATTTCTACAATCTGTTTTGTAGAATATTTATGTGGAGTTTACTACTAAAATTTAAGTGAACTTTATGTTTGTAAATAATGTATATAGGTAACTTAATTTTGGTACTTTAAAGTCTATTAATTCTTGGAAGGATGAAAGTTAATAGAGAAGTAATCGAGAAACGAGCAACGAATGTTAGTTAAACGAGTGTAACGGCTTTATTTATCACTGTTATGTTCGCCGGAAAGCATGAACACAATTTATAGTTTAATAAATTAATGCACTGGTGCCTCGAAAAATAATGTTCCGATAGTTTACAAACATTGACAATTTTTTTTAAAATTTTCATTGCTCAGTGGGTTGGAAATCTCGGACACGATTCATTTTGTTTCGTAAACTAGATAAGAACGTGTCCATTGTGAATGCTCACTCGTCATTTGTTTAAGTTCCGCTTATCTGAATATTTTGAAAGCGAGCGAGTTCAGCGAGTATTTATGAACGTCCAGCGTAAAGCGCTGCGCAGCGAAGCGGAGTTGAGCGAAATTAATTATCTAAAGCGCTTCGCTCGCAAATACACGTCGACACAACTGCAGTGACGGGAGCCGGCTTAGACATTTTTAAAAGCGTTTTTATTTCCAACCCATTATTTAACGGATTAGAAGCTTTACAAAATAAAGTGTTTTCCGCTTTTCTACTCTTGTGTCCCCTTCGGCAATAGACAACTTTGTAAAAAACTTAGTTTTCAAGTAATGAATACATGTCCGTATAGTTTTGTTTTCTTTTTTGTGATTGTACCGAAATACATATTTTAAACTGTCAAATGCAATGATTGTATATTCTTTTGAATTGTCGCCTGTACCTAATGCTGAATTTCTACGCAATTATTTTCTTCCAAAGACAAATATTTGTGATACATTGCTCTATCTAACTTTGTTACATAACTTTGTTCAATTATTCGAATTTGTATATAGCCGAATGTGATGAAACAGGAAAATAATAAATATTTTTCTATTATGTGAATTGTTTTATTCGTTAACTTTGTACCCTGCGGTCTTATTGTTTCCTATGTCCATATTTTTTTTATTTAAATATTTTTAAGACCAAAATTAAACAGAGAAAATATATAGCAGTTGTGCGGTCGGATCTCGTACTACTCTTATATTATAATTTAAATAATAATAGTTTTGAAGACCCGCGTGGCCGTGCGGTTACCATCGAACGCGCAGTGGGTCCCGGGTTCGATTCCCGGCCAGACAGGCATCTGAATGATGAGTTTAGATTTCTGTTCTAGGTCTGGGTGCTTGTGTATTCGTGTTTAAGTGTCCATGGCACCCACGACACAGGAGAAAATCCTAGTGTGGGGCTGAATGTAGAAAGCGTCTTTGCCCTTCTATCTTACTCCTCAAGAATAAAGCATAATACACATATTATGCTTTATTCTTGAGGATAATCCTTTGCCACTCCAGATTCAATCAGATATCAGCGCAAAGTGATGTAAGCCACAATTTTTTATGATTGCAGTTTTGGTGTAAAATACAAATTCATAGTCTACCGCGCTGATCAAGTGCGAGTTGATAGACGTCAGACATCTTTGAGGACTTTTTTAAGGTCCCGAGTTTGTAGGTTTTCTCACGATGATTTCCTTCATCGTAAAGCATTAATTACAAATTCTAGCCTGAGATGCGAACCCGGAACTTCCACTCAAAGGCCAAGTTTCAACTATTACGCAGCTATAATTACTTCTTATTGATTCTTCAAACATTTTTTACATATAAATGCGATGTACATGCACGAACTTTCGTATTTTTATGTGTATTAATTGATAAGATTGAACATTGGTATAAACACTCAGATTTTGATACTCTTCAACTACATAGGCTGTAAAATTTAGACATAACAATGTACATAGTTTCAAAGTATAGTATAATTAAAAGGAATAAATCTAGAAATAATTTTTGACACTTGTGTCTGAAATTTGATAAGCAAAAAAATAAATATATGCCTTACATAAGGTGGCTATATGATTCTGATATAACAGATTGTTTGTTATTCTAGCCCAGGTCATGCAAATTATAGTATTTTCGCGTACTTCATTTTTACACATACAGCCAAAAGTACAATTAGCAACATTATACTCTACTTAAATTTATTGTCCCATAACAGTAAAAGCAAACGCCGACATAGTCAAAAGCAAACATTGGAAAATTACACAGCCATATTAAAATTAAATGTATTCACGCGCAAGCATTTACAGTAATTCTTTAATGATATGAACAATTAATCTTTTACGGTTTCGCATTTACGCGCGTCATTTTTTTGTACACAGGTGTACAATTGAATTGTATACTCAATTGAATCCAAAACCCAAAACTTAATTGCATTAACAAAGCCATTCAAATCCGTTAGCCCGGTATGCCACGGAAACACACTTTTCATAGAGGTGTTAATACGCCTAAGATAAACAGTTTCGTCATACCGTGACATATGGGCAAGGGGGGGCGCGCAAAATAAAACAACGCGGGGTTCAGGCACTTTGACAATTGTGGCTTGGCTTGCAAAGATGAAAGCATTCTTCATACTGTGTCTTGCCGCTTGTGCGGTGGCGATGCCGACTAAAGAAGATGGAGCGATGGAGCGGTTCATTTCAGCGCTCCGAGACTGTGTGGAAACGGACACCGTCATGTGTTTGAAGGTGTGTTGTGAAGTGAAGTGAAGTGACAGTGATGTGATAGATGATAGGCTTATCTGTAGATGCAATTTGATGATAGCGCTACACAAAGTTTGTACTTTGTGTAGTTACGGTGTTGATTAATGATAGTTATAGGCTAGTTCGGTATTCATTTCACTGGGATCATGAAGTTTTTGAGTCTATTTTTTGGAAAAAAATTATAAAGGATAATAGATATTTTCCTTATAAGGAAGAATGAGTTAATGGTTGTGCTCCAAAAACATTAGACTTCGAGTAAAAATAGTTATAGTTAGATAATAGTAATAGAGCCTACCAAAATAAATGTTTAAACTTGAAAAAAAACGAACATGTTCCATTAGTATTTTTATTACAAATGTGACTTGAATTTCTCTTAAGTTGGAAACTTTGGTTTGAAATTAAGAAATTCAGTTATACCAATTAGGCTTCATAAAAATGCATAATTAGTAACAGTGCGCATAAAAAGAAAATACCAAAATTTGTACCGTAACGTACTTAATACTAAACGATTTCTTTTAAGCCATTTGAAACTAATTTAAATAATCTTTACCAGGAAAAAGCGATGAAGTACACTGAAAACCTGGCCGGGTCCAAGGACATTAGCTTGGCTGATGGAGTGGCCTTCGCCAGGACGGGTAGTCCAAGGTCGGCACGCAGCTACGACCCTCTGTCTGAAGACCCGAAGGCCAGGGAGATGCAAGTCGAGGAGCGCATCATGGAAAACGTTGTGGACTTCTTGGACAGTCACGTCCTCCAGCTGAGAATGCCAAGGTCCTTCACAGAGGACAACTCTGTTGATGAAGAAGGTTAGTTTACTGTTATATTTAAGGTATAACCCAGTGTTTCGACATCAAAGGTACTACTTGCGTATTTATTTCTGCCACCACTTTAACCTAATTCGAAGAAAAATAAAGTAGAGACACCTATTTAAGGCGTTCCAAGTCAATTCTTAGACTCAAGTTAGTCCCCATTTCATCTGGAGTTACAGATGTTCGAAGATAGTGGATATTTAATATAAATGACCTGTATAGTTGTTAGCTTGTAATAAAACTTTCCTAAATGACCGAGGTTTACTCTGCGACTACCTTAGGTGTATATTTCATAATTATAGTTTTTCTTTCATGTATATACTTAATGTTCAACATACATGTACAAGTTCAATTGGAAAACTTGTCTCGTAATATCGAAATTCTTACAGCTAGTGAGTAGTACAACAAATTATTTATTTAAAGACAATTATCTATGACGATTTATCAAGCATATCTAGATTGATTTGAAAGCGCCATAAAGAGATTCGTATTCTCATAAAACTTTACTACCAAAAAATCATCAAATTGTTTGATTGCCTGTGAAAAAATAAGGATACCTGTTACGTCCAATATCAAATCAGATAAATATGGTAAAGATACATTTCAAAAATATACTATTTAAACATTTAGTTATATTTTCAAGTTACTTTTAAAATTTTAAGGTTAAAATGTTAAGCAACTTTTAATGAAATTTTCTTCATAGTGTGCATTCGTTTCATGCATGTATGCCCTGTATGACACAAAACGAATGAAATATAATAATAATAATAATATAATAAATACAACTGTTTTTTTGTGTACATTCTCATGTTAAATCTCTTATATCTATACTATACTCTTCCGATCAGGTGGTAGTGTAAGAAAAAATACTGTAAATGACAATTGCAAACAAGGCCTATACAAAATGAAAACATGTCATTTCATGGCATTTCGTTACTTCTTACCATCCTATTACTTTACTATTAATTTCTTTCACAGGCCGTGGCAAGAAAAAGAAGAAGTTGAAGAAACTCCTTCCCATCTTGGCTCTGATTAAGCTCAAGCTAGCAGCCCTCGTCCCACTGTTCCTGGGTATCATCGCCTTCGCAGTCTTCAAGGCCTACCTCCTCGGCAAGATTGCCTTTATCGCTGCAGCTTTTGGTGCCTTGAAGAAGCTCCTGGAGTCTAAGAAAGGAGGTGGTGGAGGAGGGTGGTCCGAACCAGCTCATGAGGAACATGGCTGGGAGAGCGGTGGAGGCTGGGGAAGGTCACAAGAAGCCCAAAACCTAGCTTACGCTGGACACGTTAAACAGGCGTAAGCTCAGAGTAATAGAGCAAGCCTACTCAGGGTACGAAATGTACCATTAGTACGAGTTTGTCTTGTTTTTTTCCAGACAAGATTGAGTCTTGTTTCTGCCAAAAATGCCCTCTGTAAATTTTAGTTCCGAAACAAGCCGCTAGGGGCGCTGCATGTAGATGTATGGGCAGAAACAAGACTCAATCTTGTCTGGAAAAACAAGACAAACTCGTACCAATGGTACTGTAAGCACAGGTTAGAACATCATATGCTGTACAGGACGAAGTTATAACTCAAGTTCGTTAATTTCATTGTTTACATAGTAAATATCATAATTTCGATCTGTAGTAAAAACTAGCAAACATTTTAAAGCTAGTTTCTTAGAGCTAGAGCAAAACTTGTAATTTGTACCGGGGCATTAACTCGCTCTATTCTAATTATTCAGGCATGAGACTTTCTTAGTCATATTTAACGTCATGTACAAAAACGTAATTTATTGAAAATTAATTTATTAATTTGCTCAATTTGAGTAACTTGTTGTAAAACGTGTTTTCTGATATTTATTATAACCACCGTTTATTTATTGAATGTATTTTGTATGAGTGAGTGACTACAGTATTTTTTATTTACCACTTTTAATTTTATTTTATGCTTTAAGTTCTTGACTGATTTTATTTTAATGTACATTTTTTATTTCACCTCTATTTTATTTAAGTATTTTACTCGTTTACGTACTTTTTTATTATTTTTGTAAGTGTATTTTTTGTATTTCTGTATATAACTACGTACATTTACTTTTCTTTTTATAAGATAGATGATATCTTTTATTTACCAAATATTTTAAGTTTTTGTTCCAAAGATATTTTTATTTGGTTTAGTTTATGTTTATTTTACTGTATTTTATTTACCAACTTTTAGTTTATGGAATGCGTGCGAGTGTTACGAGTCATTTATTTATTACCGAATGAGTTATTTATGGGATTATCGCATTTTTAGTTATTTAAATAACTATTTTACGACGATCGACGTAAATTTAATAATAAAATGAGTGTTTATATATTTTGTGTATTATTTTTTATTACGAAAAACGTAAACGTTACTTCTTAGTGACCATTAGCTTCCTCACAAACTATTCGTATACTTAAGTTAGTTTTAATTGACGTTAAGAGAAATCGTAAGAAAATTATTTAACCTCGTACCAAGAGCACCAATCAACTTTTTATTGACATATGTTCCTACAAGAAAATGAGCACTTTATTAAGAATGATCTAAAACAATGAAACCAATTAAATTTCCATCTCTCATCTCACGCTTGACTACAATTGTATTGTTAACCGTGACCCGGTTGGTACACGTCTAAAAAACCGGGAATCGAACCTAAGACCACACTTAACCATTGTGCACAAATCTAATTAAATCCAAGCTCACGGAGCCTCATTAAATGGTAATTAAGTGAAAGCATAGCAATATTATTTTGCTGCCCGTTAAATTTGAGATTAATGTAGTTTTTATTAATTTATTCATGAACACATTGTAAAGTTTAGTTGTTATAAACTTTATTTCTTTATTAGACTTGATAACATACCATATATATAATATTTAAAAATATATATATAAATAGACGAGAGTATTACCACCGTCTCTGGAAACGCTTGCACTCTGAAAAAAAAACATATTTAGTTCACGTATATAAAGCATAAATATTTCACATCGAATCTTGTTTAAATTTAGATTAAAAAAGGAAAACAAAACTTTTTTTTGGTTTTCTTTTTTATGATTAAGTTGGTCCTTGGTAGGAGTTTTTCAATCATTTTCCTTACAATTTTATCGCATTATCGATCTATGAGCGAATACATTCATCACTTACGTTTCAAAGACAATGCGTCTGTAATACTTTCCGTAGAAAAGACATCAACGCAGCTCCAACGAGCTTTTACTAATTGTATGGAACATAAAACCGAGTCTCGTGTTACAAACGGTTTGTTTTCATACATTTAGTATGTTAGAATCAATAGAAACGGCTTAATAGGTCGACGTGTCAATGAGAACCGATGTACAAAGCTTGGGGTCATCCGAGACTTTCACTCTTAAGTAAAAGAAAGTGGGACTAGTGTATGTCGATGATGTAAGCGGATGTGATGTGTACAAAAAAACTTTCATTTTTGTGTAAAGAAAATTGGTTACACAATGCCTTGGGTGTAACCCGATGCGTGAGAATATTAGCACCCAGCCCAGATTTATTGGACGCCAATCAGCGATAGTGACGCGTTAAGTAAACACATAGGTACACATATTAAACTCACAGATACATTTCTGTTGAGGCTACACAAATGGTAGAGACAACGAAAGAAAAAAATGTACTCGTTGAGAATCTATACAAATAATTTAAATTGAAGTGTTTTTGATAAATTAATGACAAAGTAAGAGTTTTTAGTAAATTATGACAGATATATGTATGTATGTTTGATCTGGCTAATTTTAGAAATGGTTGACAAATTTTGATGGAACTTTAACTGGCTGATAGCTTATGTTATAAGAAGTAGCTTAAACTAGTAACATCGTCAAAACACTAAAACGAAAAACCCACTGCTTAAAAGGATTTTTTTTAGTTTTTGTCAATATAGTAAAGTCATAGTATTACAATATACATGTATTTAGATTGGTCTATTTTCTAGCTTTCCTTTGATACCCATATTGTCGTAATAGTAAAAAAATGTCTCTCCCCCTTTTTCCTCTATTTCCACGGTGCCATTTTTAAAAATCATATAGCCTATGCAAACTGAGACGATTCTGATGATATGTCATCCGCACAATCCGAAACCAATCCGCCAAGCCGTTTGAGCTGTAGCGCGTGCCAAAGAAACTGACATACATAAAAACATACGCTCAAAAAACATTACCCACCTTCTGACACAGTTGGCCAAAATGAAAAGGCCATCTTATTGCTAAACAATGACGTCTTTCCGACAACCTGTGGGTGCGGTCAAAGTGCGTACGAATAGAAAGATAGGTGTAAATTTGTGTCGACATATGATTGTACGTATTATATATTATATGTTATATACTACATCCATTGTATGCATAGCGGGACAAGTGGCAATTTAGGACAAGTGCCGCGCCCCTACTATATGTTCGGAAGTCTCACATTCCTCGCAAGAGGACGTACGAAACGAAAGTGGTTCGAGGCAGTAACGGTTATACCTTACTACGGAATTTAGGAATTTTAGGTACCTACTATAGGCCTAGGTAACCGACTTCGGAAATGGTGTTAATGAACGTATAGTGGAAGCTATTGATATGTAGTGGAACTGCATCGGTTATTCAGTTGAATTCAAATCAAGAACTCGAACTGTAGTAACCTTTTAACGATAAATAAATTCAAGTAATTTGAAGTAGAGTTAAGTAATTTTACAGGTCTATTATCATTACTTGAATCTTTAGTTGTTTCTTTATATAACATTTCTAGCGTGAAGCAGTTCTTGCGTTTCGGTGGAAGGGTGTGGTTGCTGGCTCACTTTTATATGAGGCGACCATC